>KQ988223.1:73890-85673 GCA_001598015.1 Dorcoceras hygrometricum
AAGCAGCTATGGGTTCGAGATTGGCGATGAGCACAGCCTATCACCCACAGACAGACGGACAGTCTGAGCGGACTATCCAGACTTTAGAGGATATGTTGCGAGCGGTAGTGATGGATTTCAGCGGTGGCTGGCAGGATTCTCTTTCTTTGGTGGAGTTTTCGTATAACAACAGCTACCAAGTCACTATTGGAATGGCTCCGTTTGAGGCTTTGTATGGTCGAAAGTGCAGATCCCCGATTTGTTGGGAAGAAGTTGGCGAGACACAGCTTTCTACACCGGAGTTTTTTCAGCACATGAAAGACCAAATTGATTTGATCCGGAGTAGAATGAAGGCTGCCCAAGACCGTTTCTCGAGTTATGCGAACCGTAGACGTCGACCGTTAGAGTTTGAGGTAGGCGATCGTGTGTTTCTCAAGATTTCTCCCTTCAAGAGCGTGATGAGATTTCGATTTAAAGGCAAATTGGCTCCCCGATTCGTTGGTCCCTTTGAGATTATCGAGCGGATTGGACTTTTGGCTTATAGATTGAGGCTGCCCGAGGAGTTAGCCGCGATGCATGACGTGTTTCATGTGTCAATGTTGAGAAAATATGAGCCGGATCCGTCCCACGTTTTGAGAACTGACGAAGTTGAGCTGGATTCTGCCTTGAGTTATGTTGAATATCCGTTGCAGATCTTGGATAGGAAGGAGAAACAGCTGAGGAACAAGATAATTCCGTTGGTGATGGTCCAATGGAGCAAGCATGGCCGAGAAGAAGCAACCTGGGAAGTTGAGGAGAAGATGAGACAGGATTGACCTCACCTATTTGAGCACTGATCGTGTATAATTTCAAGGTAAATCTCTGGTTTTGCTTCGAATTTTGGTGAGTTGTTTGTGCTGATTTGCATGTTCGTTGTTTCTGCCTTTGTTTGTCTTTGATTTCGAGGACGAAATCTCTTAAGTTGGGGAGAATGTGAGGATTGAGAAGTTAGATTAGTGATTAATTGATTTGATTTGGGATTAATCACGTGCGGTTGGAGGTTTATGCGAATGTTATAAGGTTCCTGCTGGTTCCTCAGCCGCAACGCTAGTTTAAGAAATGAGAAGTATCGATTTTTGGTGAAGTCAAAGCTGGTCAAAGTTACTGTAGCTCGTGCTGGTGAATTTTGAATCAGCAGCGATATCGTCAGCTTGACGCAATGAGAACTGCTGGTTTAGCGTCGAGTTTGAGGTTGCTGCTGGTAGATGTTGCATGTAGCGTGAGATTGAGTGAGGCAGCGACACGCGTTAGTCAACATTTTGGAGTGTTGACTATTGATTTCAGCAGAGGCGCTTGTGAACAGTGATCAGCTGATGGGTTGAGAAACTAGTCGCGAGAGCTGTTGATAGATATGATGACGTAGGCATGATGTATTCCTTGCTGCTGGTAGTGATTTGCGCTGTGTTGGTTGCTGCTGATCAGCAGGCGCACTTGTGCAAGAGCGTTAAGAAGCGGCGTCGTTTGATTAAGTGGAAACGCTGCATTTTGAGATTTTCGTTGGAGAGATCAGCTGTTGGTAGCAATGTTTGCGTCAACAAAGTGACGTCGTTTGGATTAGTGAATGCGTCGTCGTTTTGAATGATTTCTTGTGACCAGCAGATAGATTATTTTGAGAGAGAGAGCTGTTATCAGCTCTTGGTTGTTTTGCTTGCGAGAGCTGTTGGCAGCTGGTGTTTGCTACGGCGTCGTTTTGATAAGTTGGAACGGTGTCGTTTTGAAGGTTTTGAATTTCCACCGTCGTTTCCCGTCGCATCCAGCCTCTGTTTTTGGAGATCTTAGTGGCGCTGGATCCCCCTTGCTTAGCTCTTTAGTTTGCTACCCTTTTGAGACGTTATAATTGCGCTGGAAGTGGTAACGCGTAGCTGCTGGAGTTCGAAGCTTTTGAGATAAGCCTGTGCGTGCGTTCTTCTGCTAGCGTGAGCTTTTGGGTGAGCAATTCTTGTGGTTTGAGCTTGGTTTTCAGTAGTTAATGCTTGCGTAGAAGTGTAAGATTGAAATATGCTTCTGGCCGTAGGATTAACGTGTTGTGTAGCTGAATTGAGCTAAGATATTAGCTATGTCTTTTCAGATTTCAACTTCCAGGAAGTGTCCTGCTGCGTGATTTGAGCCAGGAGGAAATCTGTTAGGTAAATTGAGAAGAAAGGTACGAATTGAGCAGCTCTTAGCAGTTTGAGCGTGAACATGACTATGTTTCGATGTTGTGAACTGCTGTTATGTGGTTTACGTGAGTTTATATGCTAGAATTGATTGAGATATGTTTTGATTCACGTATTATACATTGTATGCATTGAGCATTGATATTGATTGGCATCATGCATACATATTGAGCCTTTGACAGATTGATTTGATTACCTGATTGGGTGCCACGTTGTGACTGGCCGACTTTGAGTCGTGCCCGAAAAGTCCAACGCTATCGTCGGAGTGGTGACTACCGGATTCGAGTGTCTACCACCGAGCTGTGATGGGCTGACGGGCCCCGATGATCACGGACCGATGATTTCCCGGTTGATAGACCGTGGTATAGAGGCTTGATTTGAGTTGCCTGTTGATAGACTGGTCTAGCTATCCGATTTCTTGATAGCCCTCATGCATTCATAGCATTGATTGGTAGCATGTTGCATGTTTATCTGCTTTGATAGCTCTTCGTACTGAGGCTTGACCTCGTACTTGTTTTTCCTGCTTTTGTTGTTTGGGTCTGCGTGCCCATTTGCAGGAGTTCCAGGTAACCTAGCTGGGCAGAGTGGAAGTTCAGCTGGTCGATCCCCGCATCCCTGAGTCCCAGTTTATTTATGATATGTATTGAACCGGGGGATGCCCCGTGTTATCTTGTATTTGGGGATCTGTCTTTTGAATTGATATTTTATGGTTACGTGTTGTATGAGTTTGAGTTAACTCATATTTTGAGTATTGAATATTTTGAAAGTATGATTTGAAGTTCAGGCCCATAGTATTTCGAAAAATTTTTAAGCCCTGATTTTTAGCTTCCGTGTTTATGCGCTTATTATGTGTTAATTGTCAGTAATTAGCACGGGGCCTGACATTTTTCCTCTACTACTTCCTAACGAAGAGAAATTATACTCCAATGTGTTTAGTTCTGGATTTAAATGCTGGATTCCTTGCCATGTGAAGGGCACTCTAAGTGTCACGAAACAAAGTAGTTCTCTCTTGGTTATGACCAATTTCCTCTAACAACCTTTGAATCCATATAATCTTCTTGCAAGCCGAAGTAGCTGAGTGTCAAATCTGATCATCCAAAATATAATGCAGCCTTTGAGGTATCTTTTTGATGTATCTAAGGATTCTCTTAATTGTGCTCCAATGCTCACATCTAGGATTTTCCATGCAACGACTAATTTCTCCCACTTCTTGTGCAATGTATGGTCTAGTAAAAATCATAGCAAACATACTGCAGATGCATATGGTACTCAAGATATCGTCTATTGGGATAAAAAAACCGGGGTTGTTCGTGAGCTCTACCACAACTCACGTAGGCTCTCACATAGCCGAAACACCAACCCCGTAAGTTACGTGCTTTTAAAAATTTGGAGTAAAAAGATCAGCACACAACTAAAACCAGATCGCATAAATATAGAACCAGCTAAGCGCTAGACCATCGCAGTGCATAAGGCTGGTTCTGACTGGTGACTTCAACCAGCTCAATGAAAGAACAGACGATCTTGTAGAATAAATCCTTGACCTGCAATAGCTCAGTGTTCTTGACTATTAGTTCCCCGAGATACAGAGTTAGTAATGATTTAAAGTCATGCGGAAATAACTCAAACTGAACTCTTATTTCGGAAAGCCTTTAAACAGTTTTAAGCGTATTGAACATTAATGCTATGTGTATGAAAGAATGCAGAAAGCAGTAAAGAAAATACGCTGAGGTTTGTTATGGAAGTTCGGAGAAAATTCTCCTACGTCTGCCCTTCTTCCGCAATTGGGAAGGATTCCACTAGAAGGATTTGATTACAGCGAGCCTTCGCTGCAACCCACTCCTACGACCCGCAGCCGCAAAAACTCCTAGCAACACCACTGCACACTAAGCCCGCAAGCTGTGTGTCTAACAACACTTCTTTAACGCCTCAGTGAGAAAGGCTACACACACTTCCTTAACGTCTCAGTGCGAAATACAACTAGATTTATTTAATGTCTCTGTCCAAAGACTATAATGTTGGATCTGTGTTTACAGATCAGAATCTAAGTTTTTATTCACACAAAATCCGCTTCTATTGTACTAATGCTCTACTTGACATGCGCAGCCTTGCTTAGACTGGAGTAGACGTGAAGATATCCAAGCTAGGACAGTGAAGGGACGCCTGAGCTGGACTGGTCGAAGATATCAAGCTGGAACAGTAAGGGGACGCCCAAACTGGTTAAGTAGTTTACTTACAGAAGTGCAGGGAACATCAAGCTGGTTCATCAGCTGGATGTTGGAGCAGCACGAAGATCAAGCACAGAGTCTGAAGAGCAGTTCAAGCGCAGAATCAAGAGTAGAATTGAAGTGCAAAGTCCAAGCGAAGAATGCTCAAGTGCAGAATAGCTCAAGCGCAGATCAAGTGCAGTGTACAAGAGCAATGACTGAGTGCGAAGACAGGTACAAGCGCAGTGATCAAGTGTAGATCCGATCACCAGCGATGTAAAATATAACTTGCTGAACGACCAGCTGGAAAGTCAGCAAGGGCAGAAGAGCTACTTCAACGAGAAGAGAGACTAGCTCTAGGTGCCCACCTTGGACAAGGAAGAATCCGCATGCTGGTGGGGCACCCGAGTAGTCTTCTTCAACTCAAGATGGTTCATCTAAGAAAACCAGCTTGGGGAACAGCTCAAAAGCAGTGTCTGCTTAGATAAAGGAGAAGACTAAAAACCAGCTGGTTTAGGACAAACTAGCTGGACAGAATCTTCAGGAGCAGACAGTGAAAGAAGACCTTAGCTCTGAAGATGATGAAGGTCAGCTCGAAAGGAGATCAACTGACAAGAGCAAATTAGAAGAGTTGCTCAAGAGCGGTTGCAAACGAGAGAGAAGAAGAGATCTCTGAACAGCGTGAAGGAGCAACCAGCTCGAACAAAGACCAGCTCAAAGCAGATCAAATTGATAAACAGGCTGGCAAACTGGTTAAAGTCAAACCAACTCAGATAGCATGACAGATGCTATCAAATCGACGAGCAAGTAATTTGAATACAACGCTAAACAACAAACACTGCTTAGTATTCAAATCAACTTGCTTGTATTGTCTTCTCAGAACAGTGCTCACGTGATTAAAGTGAAGAAAATCCTGCAACGCATTTATTGACAAAGGACACAAAATACAACAATGTCAGAAGACCTTTCAACGTCTACTACTTTGTGTCCAACGGACATATCTTCATGCGAGGCTATAAATAAGAGCACATGCAGCGAAGTGTAGACAGATCTGAGAAGAATGAAGTCGTAACAGTGTTGTGCAAACCAAAACACAGAAATAAAAAAATGCACAACACTAAACCTGGAAAGACAACGAACAACCAGCTCGATCTACGAGCACTTTCCAGGGTGTGAGAATACATTTTAGAGAGAGCATACACTGTATATTTCTCACACACAGATTCAGTCACATATGAGAGCAGTGAGCTTAAACAGAATAGTTGAGTGAATAAATCAAACGACTTCCATTGTAGTCTTTGGAAAGAGACGTTAAACTGTTGGCGACAATGGCGGATCCGGATCCCGTTTCCCGGGGCGCAGCGGAAGTTTAAAATTTTGCACAGGGAATCGTTCAATATATCAAAACAATACAATAAACCATACATAGGATGTTTATCGATTGTTACCTTGCTGGCGTCTAGGCGCCTGGCTCCAACCAGATTCACAGGGAATTCTGGCTCTTGAAAGGTAGGCGGCGGTAGATCCTCCTAATCAGGTCCACGACCGGAAGCACGAGTCCTTCGTCAGTCTGCACTAGAAGAGCTGACAAAAACTTTCCACGGACAGAATCACCTCGAAAGGACGATCGAAACAAGTCCGATCACGGCGGCGGCACGGCGGCGCGGTGGAGGGGCGACGACCATGAGGTGGTCGAGGGAGAGGGGGGCGGCGCTAGCTAGGTGGAGGCTAGGGTTATGAGAGTTCAAGTGTGTAATGTGTAGCCCTAGCTCTCTTTTAATAAATAAGTGATGGGCTTGAACCGGCCCAATGGACTTGGGTCATGCCCAGGTCCATATGAACATTCGGTTAAATCCTATCACTGCGGTTTCATCATAATCCCGATCGATGATCAGATCGGACCGATCGACTCAGCTTACAAAACTGAATATTATGATGTGAAAACAATTTTTCAGACCACCTAGACCAAAATAGCAGTTTAGCCCCTCAACTTTGGGAAATCGCAATTTGACCCCTGTTGACTTTTAGGAAGTCGCACTCCCTAAATTACTCCTCCTATGCTCAACACATTGAGCTCAGTTTTCGTGCGGGAATCGTGAATCCAGTACTTGTGTGACCCTCAATGGTTCAGGGATACAGCTAGCCGTGGGCCCACAACCATTGTGACTCCGAAATCACAATTTTGGACTTGCCCAACGGATCATGGTAAAGCGCCTAGCAACATCGCTCCATGATCCCTTAAGTATCACTGATAGTGCCTGCAAGAACCAGTTGGTCGTGATTAGCGTACAGTACGGTCCATTCAACACATATATCCCGATCAGATCAACGATCATTGGTAAATCGAGAGTCGCTAGAGATCCGATAACCATGCATACATCTTGAAGATCAAATAGTGACATCGTGAGGGTTACTAGACAAACCCATTTACCTAAAACACATCCAGTACTCTGGCCAGAGATTTATCACACTATTATCTCCTCAGATAGCATAGGATATCCACGCATGAAAGCGAGCGGTGAATCCTCGACAACGAAGCATCGACTCCTACATACATCGGGACCTCACCCAATCCAGCCACATAATGACCCCAAGTGAGTTGGTAAACGGGTCAAAGTGAGGCGCCTATCATGTAGAGTCTCAATGACGTTTTGAGTAGTGAGGACTAATCAGTACAACCAAGACCTCGGACTTATACACTCGACAAATGGTAACCATTTGGAAAGTCCGAACGAGGGTAGTTCGATAGATCACCAGGTCACTATCCATCTGCATGCTCAGAACATCACAATGTTCCCTACCAATGAAACATGGTACTTCATATCGCAGACGCTAGTCTCAAGCTCGGGCGGCCTTATCCTCATTTTGACGGCCCAATCGACTAGGAACGTGTTCAGAATACACAGTGACTATTAGATGTGTTTCATGATAGCCATCACATCCACTATCACATCTAACATACACTATGGTGCATTCTAGGTCTTTATCCAACACAATTGTTAACATTATAATTATAATGAAAATAAAGAATGCCATAAAGAAATGCGTATATCATAAATAAAGATCGTTATACACAAGAGTCAATAAAACCCACACGCCACAAGTTGGCTAGTTGGGCATCTACTCTAACAATGTCCCACTTGCCCTAAATCCAACTACTCATCAGACGCAGTCCCATTGTTTCGCGATGTTTTTCAAACAACGGTCCTGGCAAGGGCTTCGTAAGCGGATCAGCAATGTTGTCTGCAGAGGCGACTCTCTCAACTGCTATGTCACCTCTAGCCACAATATCCCGGATTATGTGGTATTTCCTCGGTATATGTTTGGATCTTTGGTGAGACCTAGGATCCTTTGCTTGCGCAACGGCACCCGTGTTGTCGCAGTACACCGGGACTGGACCAACTCCATCAGGGATGACGCCAAAATCTTGGACGAAATTCCTTATCCAAACCGCCTCCTTAGCAGCAGCTGATGCTGCGATGTACTCAGCCTCAGTGGTTGAATCCGCGATGGTGTCTTGCTTGGAACTCTTCCAAGAGACAGCATCATCATTGAGCATGAATACAAATCCAGAGGTAGACTTCGAATCATCCACGTCTGTAGCCTTCCAATTTCAGTTCACCACCCCCATAGACCATGAATATATTCTTAGTCTTTCGTAAGTATTTAAGAATATCTTTCACGGCCTTCCAATGCATTTGGCCGGGGTTGGCCTGGTAGCGGCTCGTGACACTCAGAGCATATGCGACATTCCGTCTAGTTGAGATCATGCCATACATAATACTACCTATTTCCGAGGCATATGGCACACGTGTCATACTCTCTATCTTCTCATTAGTCTTTGGACACATAGATTTAGATAGAGTGACCCCGTGGCACATAGGTAGGTGTCCTCTCTTGGACTCTTCCATAGAGAACCGCTTAAGTATGGTATCGATGTAGGTAGCTTGGGTGAGTCCGAGCATCCTTTTCGATCTATCCCGATAGATCTGTATTCCAAGAATATAGGATGCTTCACCCATGTCCTTCATCGAGAATCTACTAGACAACCAGACTTTAGTTGACTGCAGCATTCCTACGTCATTCCCAATGAGTAGAATGTCATCAACATAAAGTACAAGGAATGTCACACCATTCTTAACTACCTTCTTATACACACATGGCTCCTCGGGATTCTTGATAAAACCAAATTCCTTAATTGTTTCATCGAATCTCAGGTTCCAACTTCTCGACACTTGTTTGAGACCGTATATCGATCTCTGAAGTTTGCATACCCTATGCTCACTTCCTACAGATGTGAAACCCTCAGGCTGCGTCATATAGATCTCTTCCTTAATGTTTCCATTAAGGAACGTGGTTTTCACATCCATTTGCCATATCTCATAGTCGTACCATGTGGATATGGCTAGTAAGAATCTAATTGACTTGAACATTGCGACTGGTGAAAAAGTTATCATAGTCAACACCTTGCCTTTGAGTGTAACCTTTCGCGACCAGTCGTGCCTTGTAGGTCAATACCTTACCATCAGGCCCAAGTTTTCTCTTGTATATCCATTTGCACCCAATAGGAACAATTCCTTCGGGAGGATTGACAAGAGTCCAAACTTGGTCGCATGCATTGAGTCAATCTCAGACTGCATTGCTTCAAGCCACAAATTAGAATCAGCATCGAAAATTGCCTCCTTGAAAGTTCTTGGATCACATCCAACAACTTGATCACTTTGATCATCTTCAAGGAGGAAACCACATCTTTCAGGAGCCCTAGGAACCCTTTTGGATCTCCTAGGTGCGACCATTTCTGGTACCGGCTCTTGAGGCGCAGGAGATTCACTTGGTACTTCAGTTGGTTCTCGAACCTCTTCGAGTTCTACTATCTTGTCTTTTCTATCAAGTAGAAACTCCCTTTCCATAAAGGTGGAATTTCTAGAAACAAACACTTTTGTTTCGTTGGGATAGTAGAAGTAGTATCCAATGGAATTCTTTGGATACCCAATGAAGTAGCATAAGATGGATCTAGTATCCAGCTTATCTCCCACTGTCTGCTTCACGTAAGCAGGACATCCCCAAATCCTCAGGAATGAGTATTTGGGTGGTTTGCCCGTCCATATCTCATATGGAGTCTTATCCACTGCCTTGGTGTGGACATTGTTCAACAACAATACCGCCGTTTCGAGCGCATAGCCCCAAAACGAGGTAGGAAGTTCAGTGAAGCTCATCATAGATTGAACCATATCCATCAAGGTTCGATTACTACCGCCGTTTCGAGCGCATAGCCCCAAAACGAGGTAGGAAGTTCAGTGAAGCTCATCATAGATTGAACCATATCCATCAAGGTTCGATTACGACGCTCCGCTACACCATTGAGTTGTGGTGTGCCCGGAGGGGTCCACTGTGAGATAATCCCATTCTCTTTGAGATAGTCTTGAAATTCAGCACTCAAGTATTCACCACCTCGATCGGATCGAAGCGCTTTAACACTTTTTCCTAACTGATTTTCTATTTCAACCTTGAATTCTTTGAACCTTTCAAAGGATTTAGACTTGTGCTTCATCAAGTACAAGTACCCATACCTAGAGTAATCATCGGTAAAGATGATGAAGTATGTGTGATCGTACTTAGTACCAATACTAAGTGGGCCACACATCAGTATGGATCAAATCCAATGGGCCTTGAGAACGTTCAGGCTTGCCCTTGAAGGGTTGTTTAGTCATCTTTCCCTTGAGACAAGACTCACAAGTCGGTAGGGAGTTAATGTCTGAAAAATCAAATATGTCACTCCTAACTAACTTGTTCATCCTACTTAGGGAAATATGACCTAGCCTAGCGTGCCAAAGTTGTGCTGGGTTCAAGCTATCGTTTTTCCTTTTAATTGTTGTTGTATGTGTTTCCACATCGCGAGTTGGAACAACTTTTAATTTTAAGGTGTATAAGTCGTTTTCGCGTTCCCCAATTCCAATCAAACATTCATTTTTGTATATATTGCAAATCGAATTAGAAAAATGACAAGAATATCCATCACTATCAAGCATAGAAACAGAAATAATGTTCTTTATTAATTCAGGAACAAATAAAACGTCTTTCAATAACAACTTAAAATTTGAAGACAGAAATAAATAATAATCTCCTATAGCTACTGCAGCAACTCTTGCTCCATTGCCCAGCCTCAAGTGGGTCTCACCCTCTCTAAGACGTCGGCTTCTTGTCATCACCTGCAAATCATTGCAGATATGAGATCCACATCCGGTATCAAGTACCCAAGAAGTTGAATTAAGAGACATATTTATTTCGATATAGAACATACCTTTCGCAGTTCGCAACTGCTCGAGGTACTGTCGGCTTTCTTGTCATCACCTGCAAATCATTTGCAGATATGAGATCCACATCCGGTATCAAGTACCCAAGAAGTTGAATTAAGAGACATATTTATTTCGATATAGAACATACCTTTCGCAGTTCGCAACTGCTCGAGGTACTCCTTGCAGTTCCTCCTCCAGTGCCCAGGCTTGTGGCAGTGGTGGCAAACATCCTCAGTCTTGTTTGGCTTGGAAGCCTTTGCTTGAGCTTCTTGGTGGGCTTTTCCTCCTTCGCAGGGGCAGAACGCTTCTTGCCCTTGAGTTTGGGCCCCTTCTTCGCAGAGGAAGAAGAGCCCATAAGGAGGACGGGCTTGTCCTTCTTTATGGTCCCTTCAAACACTACAAGCATGTTCACCACCTCTTCAAGGGTGGCTTCCAGCTTGTTCATGTTGAAGGGGTCGAATGCAGCGGGTAGTGAGAGGAGAAGCAAATCCACAGACAATTCATGTGGAAGTGTGATATCAAGGCCCACCAACTTTTCAATGAGCCCAATCATACGAACCCCATGCTCGCGGACCGAAGTCCCATCGCGCATGCGGCTCGTCATAAGCTCCTTGACAGTGGTGAACCTCTCATGTCGTGAGTTCTGTCAGGCCTCGTGCTCACAACAGATAAACACATGCGGAAGCTATCAAAAAGTGGGTAAAATTTTTCGCTTTTAGGCCCGACGATTTTAAACATATCATTTAAAATACAACGATACTTAAAATAAGTTCCCAAATCATAAACATTCAACAACAAAGCATACATAAGTCCAACATGTATCATATTCCCCTACAGGTACTACAACAAAGCGCAGGGCATCCCCCTGGCTAACTGATACATATATATATATGCTATATGCTACTGGGACACACTAGCCACCTCCTGGGGTACCACCAGCTGGGTTGAAACCACGACCAGCTGTAGAACCTGGGTTTCCTGAAAACAACGCAACAAAGAAACAAACCAAGCCCCGGAGGGACATGGGGTCAAACCCCAGTACGGAGAGCAATAATACAACAGAAATAACAGCAAGGAATAAAATGCAGGTGCCTATGCATGAGACACCG
>KQ988223.1:109766-123939 GCA_001598015.1 Dorcoceras hygrometricum
AAGCGCAAAGACAAAGATTCAGCAGATGATATGTGAAGTTGGCGATTGCAAAACGATGTCGCTTGAATAAGTTGGAACGACAGCGTTTTGCATTCGCGATAAGAATCAGCAGGAAGATTTTGCGATGGCAATGACCAGCAGGCGCAAGCATTTGGTGGATAGCGTGTTTTTCTAAGGATTGCAAACGACAGCGCTTGATTTAAGAGAAACGACGGTGTCTTGGACTTACAAAGAACCAGCAGGAACGCTAAATCAGCAGATGCTCTTTGCGATAGAATGACCAGCAGGTAGCTTGTACATCCAGACGCAAGCAACAATACATCCAGTCGTGAGCTACAATGAATCAGCTGTTGCTATGCATCCAGTCGCAAAGATCCAGACGCAACGATAATTTCAGCAGCAGCGCAAAGTGAAGTCTGGACAGCTGTGAAGAAGAAATGACATTCAGCCATTCGACGCAATCAACGCTCAAGATGGAAAGAATCAATGGCTGAAATAGAGTCGTGCAATTGCCTCAATTCAAGGGAACAAGTTTTGTACTATTCTGGGAAATAGTACAATTTACAGAGGAAGTTTGCACGGAAATGGAAAGACGATAATTTGGCCTTGACAAGCGCAGAACAGATTTGAATTCACTGTCTAACGGCCATATCCGAACAGAGGCTATTTAAGGGAGAAGATTTGAAGGAAGAAGTTTGAAGTTGGTGAGACGAGTGTGAAAAGATTGATAATTGTTGTTGCACAGAAAAGAGAAAATTAAAAGGAGACAACAACGAAAGGGAAGAACACATGAAGATGAAGCAGTCGACAATCATTCTTGAGAAGAGCTTATTGTGTCGACTGCTGAATCTGTATTAGCTCGTTTAGGAGCATTTCCCTAGTGTGTGAGATGTATCTTTTGAGAGTTGTGCGTACACTGTAATTCTCACACACAGAGATTCATTCACATTGATTGTATAGTGAATGAATCTCAAAACCTTTCCAACACAGGTCCCGTCCAAGCACGATGACGTAAAACGCATGTGTATGTAGTTAGTCACACAGTTGCGGCTGGTATGCGTTTGTGAAGTCTAGGAGTTCTCACAGCTGTTGGTTGTGGGATCGGGTCTGTACACGAGTTGTAAGATCAAATCTTCTAGTGGATCCTTCCGAGGTGGAAGAAGGGGAGATGGAACGCCTTCTAAACACAACCCAAAACGGCGTCGCAGCGACTAACCCAAACGACGTCGCATGGCGCAAGTCAGCAGAGCTACCATCTGCTGGTCTCTCAAACCATCTGCTGATTAGAGTCAACGAAAAGCAAAGATTCTTGCTGCTGGTCGCACGCGCAACTCCAAAACGCAGCGTTCCAACTAAATGAAACGGCGTCGCATAGAACACACCAACTAAGCTTCCAGCAGCTGAGCGCTAAAACTAAAAGCGTTAACAAAACTAGCAGCTGATCTCTAAATACTAAAACGTCGTCGCTTCAACTAATCTAAACGGCGGCGCTTTACACTTGCTACAGGAACCAGCTGCTAACAGATCTCACCCAGCTGCTACTTCACCAAAACACCATCGTTTCGATATCCTATAGCGCGCTCCTGCTGAATCCACGTCAGCGTTGCTATCACCAACTCTTCGCACAACGCTACGCTAACACCAACTGCTGACAGCCCATGCACATCAAAACGACAACGTATCACTCCCCCGCGATACAAAACGCGCTAAGCTGCCAACAGCAATGCTTACGTCGGCAGCTTCGAAACCCAACTAATGCATGACGTCATCAGAGCTGTTATCAGCAGATACCTCTAAACTCAAAATTTCACAAATCTCCAGAATTGTTCTAAGGAGTGAAATCGACTCGAAAAAGCAACTCAAACTTCAAAACAGAGATCAAACCCACATAATCTCTTAATCACTCGATTAATTTCCACAATTAATCCTTAATACAAAATCAGGTCTCACAGAAGAAGGGGAGATGTAGGACATTGAGGTCCGAACTTCCAGAAACAAATATGCTGTGTATCGTATCTCTTTTATTCATTCAGCACTCGCATCATTTTAGCACGCATAACACACGTTTACAGTTCAGCACTTGCATTTTATACTTAGCATCGCATACAGTTAGCACACAAGCACTTGCACAGTTTCGAACAGATTTATGTTGCACATAAATCTGTTTGAATCGTTTTAAAATATTAGGATTCAATTCTGGTACTTTCCGCATGATTTTTAAATAATACCAGATCTGTCTCCGGTGCTCCATTTTGCTCTTGTCTATTTTAGATGTTCAAGAACCTTGAGCTATTGCAGCTCCGTATTAGCAGCGCGCAAAATTTTCAATCGCCCATTTTAAATCAGCGACTGCTAAGTTCCTTCGAAAAACAGGGACCAACAAGTGGTATCAGAGCAGGTTGTTCTTGAACGAGCACTGAATTTAAAACACATGTGCTATATTTTTAATGTTTTTAACTGTTTTGAGAAGCTTATTTTATGAAGGCCAGATGTTGTTTTAATATAGAACCGGTTTTTCGCTTGATGAACTGTCACGGGATGCGCGAGTCCCGTGCGGATGCCAAGCTTCTATTTTCGTTGTGCTGTAAGATCACTTGGAGCGAGGCTCAGTGACAAGCACATGGGACGAGATAGAAGAAGGAAAAATCTGAGCTTTTATCTGTACTGGTTCTTCATATATTTAAGTAACTCAGTAGCACTTGTTATTTGAAACAATATTTTGATACTCTGATTTGTTTTAAATGCTATGTTATGCGGATTCCAGCTGGTGCCAAAACTTTGTTTTTAAAATGTTTTGAGCTTATGTTATAAAAGACAGGGAGAGTGGCGTCACTGTCTTTGTTAATTTGAGCTATGCACCAGTTCAATTTCAAAATCATATAGTTCTTGCATACGGTGCTTCCCAAAAAACTGGTTTTTAGGTTTTTTTTTTAATTTTAAAACTCCTGCTGTTACGTTGTTTTTGTTGGAGATTGATGGATCTGTTTTGACAGATCCTGATTAAGTTTTGAATTACACAAAACCTGTTATTGTGTTTCTAACAATTCCACTCAAGTGTGCAGATTTTAGGAACGAAGAAGAAGATGAACAGTAGCAGAAGCTTGTCCAGCCGATGGTTCACAATATAAGTTCAGCAGTTGGTTTGGTGCATTCATGTAATCGGCAGCTGGATTAGCAATGGATACGTCCAAAGTTAAGTCAGGTGTTCGAAATCAGGCGGAGGCCAAGTTGAACCAGCTGGAGCGAAGTGAATCAGCTGGAACGATATGAACCAGCTGCAAGCGCTAGAAGAAGAAGATGGATCAGCTGGTACATCGAAAAAGACCAGCTGGAACATCTAAGTGGACCATCGATGATGATGTCATTGGTGATGACATCATGTTCAGCAGATGTAGAAAGATCAGCTGGTGCGAGAGGACCACCTGGAACAGAAGCTGAGAATAGTCGCAAGATGGAGCTGGAACGATAAAGATCAGCTGGAGCGCTAAGCGTAGATGACATCAGCAGTGACGTCATCATTCAGCAGGAAGCTTCAGTGATCAGCAGTTGAGCTAAAGCTGTCAGCAGTTGTGAAGAGAAGCGCAAGAGAGAAGCGACGTCGTAGAAGAAGATTCCAGTCGCAAGTTACTGTTGAAGAAGCTGTTGTCAGTTACTATTCGCGAAGCTGTCGGCAGTTGCCATTCATATTACTTTTAATGAATCTGTTAGCAGTCACGATTCTTATTACTGTTGACGAATCTGTTAGCAGTCGCGATTCTAATTACTGTTGACGAATCTGTTGACAGTCGCTATTCAAGAAGCTGTTGACAGCTGATGAGCAATGTTGAACAAGAAGCTGACAACAGCAAACGTAACAGTGAAGAAAGCGACGTCGGGCTAAAGAATCAGCAGATGGCTACAGTGGAATGGATTCAGCAGAAGCGAAAAGACAAAGATTCAGCAGATGATATGTGAAGTTGGCGATTGCAAAACGATGTCGCTTGAATAAGTTGGAACGACAGCGTTTTGCATTCGCGATAAGAATCAGCAGGAAGATTTTGCGATGGCAATGACCAGCAGGCGCAAGCATTTGGTGGATAGCGTGTTTTGCTAAGGATTGCAAACGACAGCGCTTGATTTAAGAGAAACGACGGTGTCTTGGACTTACAAAGAACCAGCAGGAACGCTAAATCAGCAGATGCTCTTTGCGATAGAATGACCAGCAGATAGCTTGTACATCCAGACGCAAGCAACAATACATCCAGTCGTGAGCTACAATGAATCAGCTGTTGCTATGCATCCAGTCGCAAAGATCCAGACGCAACGATAATTTCAGCAGCAGCGCAAAGTGAAGTCTGGACAGATGCGAAGAAGAAATGACATTCAGCCATTCGACGCAATCAACGCTCAAGATGGAAAGAATCAATGGCTGAAATAGAGTTGTGCAATTGCCTCAATTCAAGGGAACAAGTTTTGTACTATTCTGGGAAATAGTACAATTTACAGAGGAAGTTTGCATGGAAATAGAAAGACGACAATTTGGCCTTGACAAGCGCAGAACAGATTTGAATTCACTATCTAACGGCCATATCCGAACAGAGGCTATTTAAGGGAGAAGATTTGAAGGAAGAAGTTTGAAGTTGGTGAGACGAATGTGAAAAGATTGATAATTGTTGTTGCACAGAAAAGAGAAAATTAAAAGGAGACAACAACGAAAGGGAAGAACACAGGAATATGAAGCAGTCGACAATCATTCTTGAGAGGAGCTTATTGTGTCGACTACTGAATCTGTATTAGCTCGTTTAGGAGCATTTCCCTAGTGTGTGAGATGTATCTTTTGAGAGTTGTGCGTACACTGTAATTCTCACACACAGAGATTCATTCACATTCATTGTATAGTGAATGAATCTCAAAACCTTTCCAACACAGGTCCCATCCAAGCACGATGACGTAAAACTCATGTGTATGTAGTTAGTCACACAGTTGCGGCTGGTGTGCATTTGTGGAGTCTAGGAGTTCTCACAGCTGCTGTTGTGGGATCGGGTCTGTACACGAGTTGTAAGATCAAATCTTCTAGTGGATCCTTCCGAGGTGGAAGAAGGGGAGATGCAGGGCATTGATGTCCGAACTTCCAGATACAAATATGCTGTGTATCGTATCTCTTTTATTCATTCAGCACTCGCATCATTTTAGCACGCATAACACACGTTTACAGTTCAGCACTTGCATTTTATACTTAGCATCGCATATAGTTAGCACACAAGCACTTGCACAGTTTCGAACAGATTTATGTTGCACATAAATCTGTTTGAATCGTTTTAAAATATTAGGATTCAGTTCTGGTACTTTCCGCATGATTAATACCAGATCTGTCTCCGGTGCTCCATTTTGCTCTTGTCTATTTTAGATGTTCAAGAACCTTGAGCTATTGCAGCTCCGTATTAGCAGCGCGCAAAATTTTCAATCGCCCATTTTAAATCAGCGGCTGCTAAGTTCCTTCGAAAAACAGGGACCAACATTTTCTCTTCCCTGATCTGGTTTACCAGCTCGGCTCTATTCTTCTCGTCAAGTGCCATTGTGTGCTTGCTTGTTCGCTTGATCCATTCAGACACCTTATCCAAACCATCAGCAAGCACACTGTTAATCAGTTCTGATTCAGTCTACCCAAGGACTAAGATCCCTATGATGAACTGATTATAGCCGTGCTCAGTGATCAAACGTGCACTTGATCACTGCTTTTGTATAAGGCTCTGTACTTGAATCTTGTACACTGCACTTGATCTGCGCTTGAGCCGTTCTGCACTAGAACTCTGCTCTTCTTATTTTTCTGCACTTGATCTTCGTGCTGCTCTTGCTTCAAGCCGGTGAACCAGCTTGGTCTTCCCTGCACTTCTGAAAGTAAACCGCTGAACCAGATTGGGCGTCCCTTTACTGTTCCAGCTAGATATCTTCGACCAGTCCAGTTTAGGCGTCCCTTCATTGTTCCAGCTTGGATATATTCACGTCTACTCCAGTCTTAGCAAGCTGCGCATATCACATAGAGCGTTGTACAATAGTACCAGATTTTGTGTGAATCAAAACTTAGATATTGATCTGCATAAATAGATCCAACATCGTCATCCTCTCCGCTTCACTGTTAGGAAAATCTCTTATGATAACTTGAATTTAAAGGGAGGAGTCAGAGATTGGCTTACTTCTTGTATGTTGAAGTGATGCAAGACTTTCTTCAAATAATTCATCTGGGAAAGCCTAATATTTCTGTTACTTCTGTCTCGATGAACTTGTATCCCTAATATCTTGTTTGCTAGTGCTTTGTCATTTATATCAAATTCCATAACTAACAGTACTTTCAATTCTTAGACACGATCTTAGTTGGGACTTTCTATCAACATGTCATCCACATACAACAGTAAAATAATATAATATTTTCCATCAGACCTCTTGAAATAAGTGCAGGGATCTGCAATAAGTTTCTTGTATTCAAGTCTCATGATATATGAATAAAATATCTTGTACCAATATCTTGACGCCCGTTTGAGATCGTACAAAGATTTCAACTTACAAACCAAGTTATCTTTGCCTTTTTCAGCAAAACTTCTTGCTGGAGTATATAGATTTCTTCTTCAAAATCTCCATGAAGAAAAATCGCTTTTTTCATCTAGCTGTTATGTAGGTCAAATACCATGAACAATGCTAACACAACCCTGACTGTATTAAGCGGAACCATATGAGAAAATATCTCATTGAATTCAATGTCTTCTTTTTGAGTATACCTTTTCACCATTAATTTGGAACGATACCCTCCACTTGGTTATTACCATCACGCTTGATCTTATAGACCCATCTGTTATAAATGGATTTCCTCCCTCGTGGTAGGCTAACAAGATCTTCAACCTCTCATCTGATACGTCTAAGCTTCAAGTAGCCTTCGGGAAGCTCGATGACTTGTCATCCTTTGTTAGTAGACATTATGCAATATTACTTTCAGTTATATAATCTAAAAGTCAACCTGTTGGTTTTTCTCTCGAATTGACTACTTCACTTTAAAAACTTCTGACTCAACTGGTCTTGCTCTTGCTTCAGTACTGCTTCATAAGAAATTTGATTTGTCTGTCTTATTTTCCACCTGAATTATAGTATTTTCTAATTGTGCGTCTTTGTCTCACTTTATGTTATCTTCCTCGAAGATAACATCCCCGTTGATGATAAGCTTATGGGCATTAGGATTCCATAAACAAAAACTCTTTACTACATCAGCATAGTATAAGAAGATACAATTTATGGATATAGCTTTTGATCATTCTTGTTCATTGTATACAACATACACCGGACTTCCACATGTATGCATCCGGAGAATAATCCTCCAGCTTTCCAGTCCATATTTCTATTGGAGTTTTCAAATCAATCGCTACTGGCAGAGATCGGTTTGATAACATAACAAGCGATTTTGACTGCTTTTGCCCAATATGACTTGGTTAGGCGCGAAGTGCTCAGCACAGCTCTTGTTCCGTCCAAAAAATCTTTGTTCATCCGCTTTGCAACTCTATTTTGTTGAGGTGCATAAGTCGTTGTAAATTGCATTTTGATACCCTCATGTTGGCAAATGTATCAAAATCATAACTGGTATATTCTCCTCCATTGTCTGTTCTCAAACACTTGATTTTCTTATCAGAATCAAGTTCAGTCCGCGTTTTGAAAACTTTGAAAACTTCAAATATATCTGATTCTTCTTGGTTGAATACACCCAACATCTTCTAGAGAAATCATCAATGAACGAGACTATTCCACTCCTCCTGGGGATACGATGAATGCTTCCGAAATATCTGAACGAATAAGCTCAAATATGCTTTTACTTTTAGCAGTAGAAATATCAAACTTCAATCTGTATTACTTGCTGGTAACACAATGCTTACAAAATGGTAAGATTACTTTTGTAAGCCCTTGTAACAGCTTCAGTTCCCAGAGAATTTCCAATCCACGTTCTGACATATTCTCGAGCTTGCTATTAAAACCGATAATTTTCCCCCAACCACTTGATGCGACAGCTTGTTCCGCTATTTTGTGTGTTTGTCCCAAAATAAATATACCGCAACCATTTCCGCATGCATCACCAATATTTTTTGATTTTCATAATCTCATTCTCGATATGTGTCTTACATCTGATATCATCCAATTGTCCCAAGGAAAAGAGATTCTTTGTGGGCCCTTAATATATCGTACCTCTTCTATGGTATGAATATTCAAACCTAGCGATTTCCATGGTATGATCATTTCTCATGAATACAGACCCTCCTAAAACTAGTTCATACTGGTCGAACAATTCTCTTCGAGATATCATCTGCCATGTCGCTCCTGGGTCCATAATTCATGTGTTACAAAACTTTTGTCTGCCTTACGCAATTGTAATTACTTCGCTGATTAATACTCCACCAATGTCTAAAGTAATTGCTACATTTCCTTGAGAACTTTTCCCAACATTCCTCGTAAACTCTTTATTGAAGTGCCCTTTACCACTGCATTTATAGCAGTAAATATTTTTCTTCTTACTTCTTGACTTTGATCTACCATTCACGTGGCCCATGAAATCATATTTTATTGATCGTCCTCTTATCATAAGTAAGACATCGGCTTGCTTTGAAGATGCCAATCTATCTTCTTTATTCTTGTATCGACTTTATTCGCTGAGAGTCGCGTTTAAAATATCATCGAAGTTTAAAACGTCCGTCATCGAAGTTTAAAACGTCCCAGGTACAACATATTGAGATAAAATATTAAATTAGAAAATAAAATGGACATCGTAATTTTAATGTGCAAGACCCTAAAATTATTAGAATACAAACCATGGATAAGATGAAAACTCCTATAATATTTTGAGAATTACACCGTCTCACCATATTTTTAAAGAGACGCATTGTCTTAATACAGAAACTATCTCAGGGATATTACTGAGAGAGAAAAGAAGTTGAAATGGGAAACTCCCCACGACATAAGCAGATTCAATATGAAAGTTGCAAGGAAATGTAAAGGCAAACGTGGTCCTTTTGTTATAAAATGTATCAATGCATTTGACAACACACGTATTTGCTGACACGATATAATCTGATATATCTGACAAAGGGAAAAATACTTACACATAACGTATTTTCTGGCACAATATAATCTGATATATCTGAAAAAGGGATAAATACTTACACATATCAGCTGGGAAGCACAACAGAAACCAAAAATAGCCAAGCGTGGCCTATTGATCCTTGCGCATGCACTCGATACATCTTGGATGTCGATAAATGCTTCTGCCAGAATCGATGTTCTGCACTACTCTTTGGCCTTCCTCGATCATCTTTCGTATTCTGCTCTCAAAACAATGCCAGTTAATAGTGTTATTTTCCTGAAGAATTGCAGCCAACCTCTTCTTGCTAGGCCTCAAGATGGGAGCATTTCCTCCGCCATAATAAGTACGAAAACCAGACACCAAGGATGATAGCTGGCTACCCGAGTCGGTCATGGAGAAAACATCAGATGCAGCACAAGCAATAAAATCCAAAGCTGCCAGCTGCATCCAATACAAGGAATATGTCATGCTAGTGTGGAATCTAATACATAAAATGCATATTATGCGTTGTGAAAAGAAAAAAAAAAGGTTTGGCTGAGAATGGTAGCAATATGTCCCGACGAATGTTGGTCGCTTTACCAAAAAATATACGACATCTTACAACTACTTTCCAATTGTTACAGCTAATAATATATCAGTGATTTGCAAATCTTAAAACATATGCCTTGATCCATCATACTCACCTGAGATGAAAAATTCCGTAGAGGTTCGAGTTCTTTGGGAGAAAGAAGATCTTCCTTTGTTACAATATTCGGATAGAGGCCAGTAATAGATCTCATTCTTGATTTTCCTCCATAGATCTTGGATCCAGCAAGATAGATGTAAGTTCCACTGTTAAATCCCAGCCCAGCAAGAACCAATGCTGCTTCTTCTGGTGTTAGTGGGCACCTTCCCATTATTCTTAATTCTGTGGGAGCAATCTGTCTGCAGCCATGAATTTGAAAAAAGGTATTTTGTTTTCTAGATGCATCAACGTAAAGAATAATCAAACATTCAAGTGTCTCACATAACATACTTTATTTTCTTCAAGCGCTCGAGCAGAATAGGAAAATGCTCTTCTCTATAGGCCTGAAGCTCCCTTTTCTCATCATCACCACCTCCAAAATCACACATAGAATATGCCACCATATCAACTTCGAAACGCAAATGCAACGCAAGGTATTTGAAAGAGCTTGTCGTGGCAACTTGCTTTCTTGAAGAGAGACTTGAGATGTATGTTCCAAGAAGCACTTTGTCTAAATGGCTCTTTGTGCTCTCATAGTTTCTTATCCTTTTCACTAACAAAGAACCGATTTTTTGAATCTTTGGGACGAACTTTAGTGCATGAAAGTTACACTTGCATCTTAGTTTCTATGAAATAACTGAAGGCATCAGAAATCAATTTATGGCAAATCTCAGAGCTGACTTAATAATAAAATCACATCTTTTTTACCTGAACATCAGAAGGCATTGAGTCGAACCCAAGTCGATTACCGAATCCAAGAAAGTGAACAACACCGTTACGAATTAAAATAGGGAGAATGTTCTTAATGTATTCTTCAGGTGTTGCTTCCTTTGAAAGATCAGAATCTGTTACCTGGCAGCAGAAACAGAAAACTACAACTTTGCCCCAGAAAACCCGTTCATGAATCAAAAAGATTATATAGGACACATACGAGACTACCAATCGCCTTGAGATCCTTTGATTTCAGATTCGAAGGGAGCTCTTTCAAAATATTTATATTATTCTTCAGCGTCTTCATAAAAGTATCCTCTTGATAAATATCATGAAACTGGCTGTAATAACAGTAGATTGCACATTAATGAATCAGGTGTCTAATAAACAACCACAATTACAAAGAAATGTTGAAAATTCGTGATAGTCTTAGAGGGTTGTTTTACCTAGGATCCTTCCATACATTGCTGTAAAGAAATCGTGGAATTACCAAAGTTGCATTCAGCAGGGATGCTACTGCAACTGCATTACAGACCTATAAATAGCACAAGAAGAAGGAAATTATTGATCATAAATCAGAATTCAGCAAGTGCAACAAAAATTGAGCCAAGCGTCTATTTTGAAGAGGGAAACAAACAGCAGGAGAAAAACTAATAAAAAATACTAACCGCAACACGTTGTTGATTTAGACCTCCATTTGCACTGACTAAAACATAACCAGTGTGGTTCCTGATTGTCACAGTTCTGGTTACTATAAGTAGATAAAGTCATAAAAGCTGCCTTGTATCAACGGGAATAAGTTGAATACTTAGTAGAATCTAGTAATGATGATACACCTTGTGACCCTTTATCAGCCCCTGGTTTCCACAAAGAAGCCTGACGATATTGTTCCTTCCAAAAGTTTGACTCTTTTTAGCTCAATCTCTCTCTGTAGGATGAATATTAACCATGAAGGCAAAATTTTGAACTCAAGACATATAAGTCAAGTTTTCCAGATCTAGAAGAATCACACCTCTGCAAGTGAAACAGATGCCATATGTAATAACCGAAGATACATAACTGGACTTTTCGCTTGGTCATGATATGTAGTGTTTCTCCCCTGAACCCAAAACAATGCAAAACCATCATCTAATGGACTCTGTTGTGTGTGCTGAACTACTGAGATCATATATTGGACGTTACCATAAATAATGCCAAAATGTAAATTTACAACAAATCACTTTGAAAACTTATAATCAAGATACTCGGGAGTCAGAAAATTGAAAACTTCATAGAGGGTCGACATAAACTAAACTCTGTATTGTTGTCAAAGTGGACATCAAAATGGTAAGTATACTACAGAAAGTTGTAATCTTTGGAGAATATCTAAGTTACTATCCTGCAAGCGAAATTTATCAGGGTTTACCTCTTGATCATATGATTTTCTTGGAGCTTGCAAATTCTTGAAAAGTTTGGGATTAAAAACGGATGACATCAATGAATCCAGAAGAAAAAGAAAACCCGTCAACATAAAAGTAAACACGATAGACCTTATATGCTTTCGTAGCCACTTCATATGCCTTTTACCCCCACAAACTCCCTTACAAGCACTATACTTAACTCTATAATTCTTAAACCATTTATCTGTTCCAGGTTTGTCCCAATTATACTCTCCTCCAAACGACCTTCTACCTAAAGACTGATCACCATTTTGTGACATCTCAGTCCATCTCAATTGGTGCTCCATCCCAGTAGACATCCCAAAAATCCGGACGAGGAGTATTATGAGTCCTTCGGTTCCTTGTAGAACCAAACACCTTTGTGCGTGCCTCTTCTCTTAAATTTCAGGAACAGCGCGTTTATACCACCAACAATCACACTTGTTTCGTTACAAAACAACACCTTTGTCCCAAAACAGCACCTCTCAAACGAACAACAAAATTCTATGGGCTCGGGACACATTATGAATAAAAGACATCGTTTTACAACCAACCGCAGTGTAATCTGCTTTGCTTCTTGGGATGTTTGGAAATGAACTAGGAATTTGGAAAGATCAAAAATTAGGTGGGAATATAGCCAACCAGAATTACATATAATCGGAAACATCAATGAATAGTAAGCTTGGATTCAGAGTAAAGTTGAAGAAATCCACATGTATCCACCTGTAAGCAAATGCATCAAACACATTTAAAAATGTAATAACTTGTATCTGAACTGACCTTCCTGTTATGTGCATACAACAATATAGGCCAAGAATCACATCGGAAACAACTACTACTCTACCAAACTGCATCCTTCTCGTTCTGTTCAAGCAACGAGTGGAAGAAAAAGAAACCATTCAATCTTGAAGATGGTAACGGGTATTTCAGAAAGGTGCGACTTGGTCGTCAAGGGTCCATTATTAATGAACTCAACTTCAACTATCACGAATGAAATAGTGGTTCGGGAAATCAAGAATATTAAAAATTTTATTATATATATAAAAAAAGGGGAGTATATACGAATTTTTGTTTGGAAAAGAGGAATATGATTTTGACCGTTGGTCGCTCAAAGACAGGAATATAATTAAACATCAAATTCTTATGGAAAAAGGAAATAATAGTCAATTGGCTCGTACTTCAATTTCTTTCAAAAATTAACCTCTCCGTTAATTGAATAGGGAGAGGCAATTGTTTATTTTTTTAAAATAGGATTTTTTTTTTAATCAGGTGGGTGGTGGGGGTATAGTGGGTTTAAACCCTTGACCTCGTCCCAATTCAAAGATGGAGTCGTTAGATCGGATGATCACTGAAAGGACGTTTTTATTTAAAAAGGAAAAATTAGGAGAACATATTCATTTAAAAATAACAATACAGCACGGGTCTTTAGAAATGTATCAAAAATATCAAATAAGAGAATATTTAAACAAATTTTCTCAAGCATATGAAACAAATAAATATGTAAAATACATCTTTTAAAAATTAATACATTAAGTTAAATAAACCAAATAAAAATATCATATGGAGAAGCTTTAATCTCGAAAAAATGGTAAAACCATTTTATTATAATTCATATTTATTATAATACTTATCTAGCATATTTTCAAAGGTAGAACAAATAACTTATTTGAGACGATCTGATGGATCAATTTTGTGAAACTGATTTTCATATCAATACTACCTTTGCATTATTTATGCCAAAAATATTACTTATATGTAAAAGTACTTTTACCCACAAATATGGACATGATCGAGTTATCCTCCAAATATAACTCGATACATGAAAAAATATTTCTTTTATGTTATTTTTTTTAAAAAAATATGAAGTTTGACATAATCAATTTTTTTCTCAACCGACGAGCTACCATCAGATCGAGAGATCGAAAGCTCTCATCTCAAGGTACGACACCTCGGGGTACCAGTAGGTTGGGTCCTCGAGAGAGAACGCCTCGGGTACCACCTCGTCTGGTCTTTGGGAGAATACATCGAGGTATGCCTGACCAATTTATAGAAAACGGACTACTTCGGGTGACCTGCAACCACAGAAACAAGTTAGAGGACGTCAGAAGTTTTCTATCGAAACCCCTCCGACACTTAAGTCATGTCGGGTGGTCAAGAAGAGAGCAAAGTATATGTAAAAGCTAAGAGATTGTCTCATTGTGAATGAGTGTATGTGATGCGTATCTGTTC
>KQ988230.1:40871-64591 GCA_001598015.1 Dorcoceras hygrometricum
AAAGAAGGACTAGGGTGTGTGCTCATGCAAGATGGCAGAGTAATTGCGTATGCCTCAAGGCAACTTAAGACACACGAACGCAACTACCCGACTCACGACATAGGCTTGCAGCGGTGGTTTTTGCCCTAAAGATTTGGCGACACTATCTTTATGGTGCAAAATGCGAAGTATTCACCGACCATCAAAGTCTCAAGTACATATTCACTCAGAAGGAATTGAATTTGAGACAGAGGAGATGGCTCGAGCTGTTAAAGGACTACGACTTAACGATCAACTACCACCCAGGAAAGGCAAATAAGGTGGCCGATGCGCTAAGTAGGAATAATATGAACAAGGTGATACTATCTTCAGTCTCAGCCCAACCATGCCTTAAAGAATTGATCAAGTTAAAACAAAATCAAGACCCCGGCTTGATGAGGCTGAAAGAACAGATCAAGGAAAGAGAATCGCCTGAATTCCGAACGGACCAAGATGGGATCCTTTGGATGAACGGACGACTAGGTGTGCCCGACGTCGATAAACTCCGTCAGGAAGTGATGTCTGAAGCACATAAGTCCAAATTCTCAATCCACCCGGGAAGTACAAAAATGTACAGAGATTTGAAAGAACATTTTTGGTGGAATGGGATGAAAAGAGATGTTGCTGATTTTGTGGCAAGATGCCATGTATGCCAACAAGTCAAGGCCGAACATCAAAGACCCGGAGGATTGTTACAACCACTAGAAATTTCAGAATGGAAGTGGGAAAACATATCCATGGACTTTGTAGTTGGTCTACCGAAGACAAGACTAGGCCACAACGGATTATGGGTAATCGTGGATAGGTTAACAAAATCCGCGCATTTTCTACCTGTCCGAATGAACTACGGTTTGGACAAGTTAGCTTCATTGTACATGGACAACATCGTCAGGCTGCACGGAGTTCCAACAAGCATCCTGTCAGATAGGGACCCAAGGTTCGTATCTTGTTTCTGGAAGAGCTTCCAAGAAGCCATGGGAAGCAAGGTTACTCTCAGTACTGCTTATCACCCGCAAACAGATGGACAAACTGAGAGGACCATCCAGACCCTAGAAGACATGCTGCGGACTTGCACATTAGACTTCGGTAGCAATTGGAGCGAACATCTACCCCTAATCGAGTTCGCGTACAACAATAGCTACCACAGCAGTATAGGGATGGCACCATATGAAGCCCTCTATGGTCGGAAATGTCGATCGCCGCTATATTGGGATGAGGTTGGAGAGAAGGCTATCACTGGACCTGAGCTCGTTCAAGAGACAATGAAAAAGGTAGCCATTATCAAGGAGAGACTGAAGGCGGCCCAGGATCGTCAGAAGAGCTGGGCAGATCTAAGGAGAAGACCTTTGGAATTCGAGGTAGGAGAAAAAGTATACCTTAAGGTTTCACCAATGAAAGGTGTATTCCGATTCGATAAGGCCGGAAAGCTAAACCCCCGGTATGTCGGACCCTTTGAGATATTGGAGAAAGTAGGAACACTTGCCTACAGACTGGCCTTACCACCCAGTATGTCAAGAATCCATAATGTCTTCCATGTATCCCAACTAAGGAGATATATCTCAGACTCTAGTCATGTTCTTGATGAAGGGCCACTTCTTGTGGAAGGAAATCTAACCCAAGGACTGAATTATGAAGAAGTCCCGATTAGAATCGTGGACAGAAAGGACCAGGTACTCCGACGAAGAACGATCCCTTATGTCAGGGTCCAGTGGTCCAACCACACCAAAAGAGAAGCCACCTGGGAGGTGGAAGAAAAGACGCGAAACCAATATTCCTACCTTTTCGATAATCAGAGTAACCAAAGTTTCGAGGACGAAACTTCTTTTAAGGAGGGAGGGATGTGAGAACCCGAAAATTCAGCTTCAAAAAAAAAAAAAGGGGGTCAACGCGGGTCAACGGTACTGTAGCTTGCGACTGGTGGAAGAGTTACTGTAGCTTGCAGCTGCTGGCGTATCGCTACGACGTCGTTTGAGTTAGTTAAACGCCGCGTTTTGGATTGCTGCGACTGGGTGACCAGCTGTGGATTGAGGAACCAGTCGAGGGAACAACGCGACGTCGTTTAGATAAGTTGAAACACTGCGTTTCGAGGGTTGCGTCTGGTACCAGTTGTGAGGAATCGGCCAGCTTTTGTTTAGCTTGCGACTGGATTATTCAACGCCTTGCGACTGGTAGTCGTTGCGAACGTATTTGCTACCAGCTGTTGGATTGAGACGACGTCGTTTTGTTTAGTTGCTACGATGTCGTCTGGTTGTTGCGACTGGTTTGTTGAAGGAAACGTGAGTACCAGTCGTAAGATTCCTACTGTTCACGTCGACTGGATTGTTGAACAGCAGTCGAGAGACACCAGACTTTAGCTCGCAACTTCAGCAGCTGGAGACGCAGACTTCATCTTCTCCACGAAAAAGTTAGGATTCCTCGACGCGCAGCAGGACTGTTGTACAGAAAGCTTCATCGTGAACATTCGAAGGGATCTCTCACTCGTGCAAGGCGGATTTCGTGTAGTAACCGTAGAAGTAAGGGAAGTAATGGACAATTAAAACTCGTAAATCGCGCGCGTGTAACCGTCGACGTAATGTAAGATTCCTACTGTTCACATCGACTGGATTGTTGAACAGTAGTCGAGAGACACCAGACTTTAGCTCGCAACTTCAGCAGCTGGAGACGCAGACTTCATCTTCTCCACGAAAAAGTTAGGATTCCTCGACGCGCAGCAGGACTGTTGTACAGAAAGCTTCGTCGTGAACAGTCGAAGGGATCTCTCACTCGTGCAAGGCGGATTTTGTGTAGTAACCGTAGAATTAAAGGAAGTAATGGACAATTAAAACTCGTAAATCGCGCGCGCGTAACCGTCGACGTAATTAGGGGAATTAAAGGCCTTTAATGGCGGACGCTCGACTCCC
This sequence comes from Dorcoceras hygrometricum, assembly GCA_001598015.1. Taxonomy (NCBI): domain Eukaryota; kingdom Viridiplantae; phylum Streptophyta; class Magnoliopsida; order Lamiales; family Gesneriaceae; genus Dorcoceras; species Dorcoceras hygrometricum. Next base: position 43,790 of record KQ988230.1, read on the forward strand.
CCTGGCCACCTATAAATACCGATTGTAATCGCAGAATTCTCCACACCGTTTCGACATTCACAGCAATAAACTCTCACGCCAAAGTTCTGCAGCAGTTTCGCCAAATCCCTGAGCCACGATCCTGTGTAAATTGCGACGTGTTCAGAAGCTTTCACTACCAGATTTCTCGCGAGCCATTGTGTGAAGTTCAGCAAAAGTCGTATTCCAGATTTCGTGCTACCAGGTTTTCGGCCGAAGAATTTAAAGTGTAAGTGGGCTTTTGCTAAATACTATATTCGTTTGATATATGTATATTATTACATTATTCTGTCGAAAGTCCTTTTTGTCTACTATTCGAGCACCCTTCCGTTCAAACCTCTGTTTCGTGTCAAACTCCGTTCGCACTGATCTTTGCTGTCGTTATATGGGTTTACGAAATATTTCGGATTTCTGGGTTACTGTGTGTAACTGATGGCCTCGACCCCTTAGAGGAGCAAAACTTAGGAACTGATCAGTAAACCATAGATACGATTCTGTCGTTATGTGGGTTTACGAAATATTTCGGATTTCTGGGTTACTGTGTGTAACTGATGGCCTCGACCCCTTAGAGGAGCAAAACTTAGGGACTGATCAGTAAACCATAGACACGAAGTAATCATCAGTGCTATCTGTCAGGTTATGCTCTGTTATGTTATGCTATGCTATGCTATGCTATGCTCTGTTATGCTATGCTATGCTCTGTTATGCTATGCTTTGCTCTGATCATGCCATGCTCTGTTCTGTCTAAGCTCTGTTCTGAAAGCTGTTATTCAGTATATGTATAAGTATATTTTGTATGCTCGAATGTTATCCCCCACTTGCTGAGTGTTTCCCCAAACACTCACCCCTTACTTCTCCACCCAGATATGAATGAAGAGCAGGCAGAAGAAGAAGAGCAAGAACAATTCTGGGGCTGGTGAAGATTCAGATTTTTGTTTAACTATGTATTTTATTCGCTTCCGCATTTCTGTTATTTATATTTTATTTTCAGATGTAAAAACGATCATATTTCGATTATTAATAGACTGGTTTGAGATATGCTATGATGGCTTAATGTTTTACAATTTTTATAATTGTTTAATATTGCCGATGTCATGAGTCTCGGTCACGGGGCGTGACACCATCACTTCACGCTTGACCCCCTTTAGATCGGACGGTGACCAAGCAAAAACATCCTTGTTCTTCTCCAAACACCGAACCAACTGCCCTCGCACCTCCTCGGGAAGGGACTTAGCAATTTTCACAATCCCAGACGGAGGATCAAGGGCCACCTCTTCTTCCTCATCCTCGATAGTCAACTGAAAGCCCTCCTCAACCAAATTCACACCTCTGTCCTCCCGAGCCCTAGGATGGTCTTGAGCTCGGGACTTAGCAACCTCCTGCTCCACTCTCACCTCCTCAACATAACACTTTCTCGCCATCTTATGATCCCCGAGGACTTCCCCCATTGAATCTCCCACGGGGAATTTGATCTTCTGGTGCAAGGCTGAGGCCACGTAGCCATGGCCGGCCTCCCGAGAATAACATTGTAGGAAGAAGGTGCATCCACCACAGTAAACTCCACCATCTTGGTCTTCCTGCATTCGCCCGAGCCGAGCGACATAGGTAACCGAACAGCCCCTACCGGCTGTAAATAATCCCCTGTGAATCCATACAAAGGCGTGTGCACTGGATCCATACGGTATTCCCCGAGATCCATTTGATCCACCGCGCTCTTGAAGAATACATTGACCGAGCTCCCCGAGTCCACGAAAATACGGGCCACTTCATAGTTTGCAATCATAGCCCGGATGACTAGAGCGTCATTATGTGATTTCGCATCCAGAGGCATGTCCTCGGGGCCGAAGGAGATGGTAGGTCCCGAGCGCCTCTTTCCGACCTCCATGGCTTCCATCCGTCGACACCTCGTCTTTCTCGCCCTGTTGAAATCCCCATCAGTGGGTCCTCCTGAAATCATATTAATAAATCCTCGGGGCTAAGGCATTATTCGCTCTCCTCGGTTAGGCTACTGATCCTGTCCCCGAGGTGTCCTGTCCTGACCAGGGGCTCTATTGTTAAACTGTCTGTCATCCTCCCAACGAGGTCTCTTCTCCCACCGACGTGGCTTGTCGGCCACCAGCGCTGTGCGTACGTCGGGGTTATTCTGCATGATCCGCTCTAACTCCTGATCCCAGAGCCGACATTCCGCGGTAGTGTGACCATAGTCCATGTGGAAATCACAGAACTTGTCTGACTTCGGATTCCTCGGGGCCCCATCACTACCCCGAGGATGTTGGATGACTTTCCTCTCATCACAAATCTCAAGAGCCCGAGCTTTGCTCACTTTAAAATGTGTTCGAGCAGTAAACTCCCCCAACAACAAGGGGGGCTCTTGTCTAACCGGCCTCGGCTGAGGTCTCTCCACCCGAGCAAACCGACCAGCCCGCGGTGGCGGCCTCTGTTCGTTCTTCCTCGAGGACTGTATCTCCTCCACATTAAAATACTTTTCCGCCTTGGTCAGAAGCTCATCAAATGTCTTCGGGGGCTTCTTGACCAGTGACTTAAAGAAATCACCCCCTCGCAACCCCTGGGTGAACGCTCCGATCAGAAGGTCGGGCGTAGCAGATGGCACCTCGATGATGGTTCCATTGAAGCGCCGAATATATCGTTCTTCCTCGAGGACTGTATCTCCTCCACATTAAAATACTTTTCCGCCTTGGTCAGAAGCTCATCAAATGTCTTCGGGGGCTTCTTGACCAGTGACTTAAAGAAATCACCCCCTCGCAACCCCTGGGTGAACGCTCCGATCAGAAGGTCGGGCGTAGCAGATGGCACCTCGATGATGGTTCCATTGAAGCGCCGAATATACTCCCGAAGAGTCTCATGTTCCTTCTGCTTCACAGTAAACAGATTCAAGGTCGTCAGAGACTGCTTCTTGCTGCTAGCAAACTGATGGAGAAACGCCTAACTGAAATTCTAAAAACACTTTATACTCCCCGCTGGCAGGAGATTGAACCATTGCTGGGCAGCTCGGACCAGAGTGGTGAGAAAGATCTTGCACTTGATAGGGTCAGAGTATCGGTGGAGAAGTGCAGCGTTCTCAAATCGGGACAGATGCTCCTCGGGATCTCCCATCCCGTCATATTCTCCCACATTTGGATATTTGAAGTGTTGGGGCAGGTCGGCCTCCAGCACCTCAATAGAGAAGGGCACCTCCCGAGCAGGTGGGGGAGGATGCGCCGAGCTCCTTTCCTTCTTCAGATTCTCTAATTCCTCACGCATCCTCCTCATCTCCTCGCCTTGCTGATCGAGATTAGGTTGCGGTTGTGGCGCAGGTTGACTTGCCAATATTTGCGCCACAGTGGTGGCTACCAACTCAGCTATCTGGGCGGGGGTAAGAGTGGGATTCTCCGACCCCTGAGTGGTACTCTCCGTGTTACTGTTCTCCCCACTACGCTGAGCTCTAGTCCTCTTTGGTGGCATCTTATATCTTCTTCTACGATTCCCACAGACGGAGACGGCGTCAATTGATGTAACCAAATAGTTCAGCCGACGAGCTGTCACCACGTCGAGGACCTCGGTCACCTCGGGCGTCGGGAACTGGAGAATATGTGCGTATACCTGCAACCAACAAACACTCGTCAGAGGGCGCCGAAAGTGTGTCCGGCGAAGCCCCTCCGATGCTTAAGTCAGTCGCGCGCGAGAGGAAACGAGAGCAAATATAACTGTGTGCGAGAGTGTGCAAGAATGAGTGAATGAATACAAAGGAGCAAACCTGGTGGTATTTATAGAGGGGCTAAGTCGTTGGAGAAGTGCGGATATCTCGGGCGGGCGAGATATTCTCCGTGATTTCCGGGGATTTTCGAGATCTTCTCCGTGATTTCCGGGGATTTTGTTAGGCAAACAAGGAAAGTCGTATCGTCCTCGGACTCTCTAAAGAAGGAAACAAGTATCGTATCTGGATCTTCTAAAGAAGGAAAGACGTACCCAGAGAGGATTTTTCAGCACGTCGGGTCGGGGTCCTCGGGAGCTACCCCGAGCTCACATTGCTTCCTCGATCCCTCAGCTCCTCTCCATGACGTAGATGCTCGGGCGTCTCCCGAGGTGTGACTCCCGAGAAGGTCTCAAGGCCTCGGCCAGGACTCCCGAGGTACGCGCGCTCCTTGATTGCTCTCGCCTTAGACGACGTTGGTAGTGTTGATGGTGGAGTGCTCGATCCTCGATTCCCGAGGTACTGATGAATGGCATCAGAGAGGATATCAATGGAGCTCAAATTTGTCGTTGACATAGACAAATTCAAAGATTAGAATCTATCATCTAATGTAATTCACGAATGCATTAATATATTTTAAAATTGAGTTTAAATTACTGACATGGGAGGTGTCGGAGTCCAAGCCACGTTTCGCGAAGTGACACTAACTTCTGATTTTTGGACAAAACTCGGGCTCGCCACACGTGGATCCATGTAATTCATGGTCTTTGAATCATAATGTGCTGTAATAAAAATGGAAAATAAAGAAAAGATGATCAAATTATTGGCCACAGTTGAGTTTAATCTGATTCATGTAACGCATGTACACAACACAAAGCTCTGCATCTGGCTTGGCAGTCATAGCAGCATGAACGGCCAAGTGCTGAAAATTCTGCTCTTTCTCTTCGCATTAAACTCCCTCTCTCTCTATTTTTACTTCTCCTCCCACCCCGACCACCACCATCCGCCGCCGCGTATCCTCTCCTCGTCGGAGCATCCCCCGCCTCGCCTCTCTCTTGCCGTCAAGCCTTGGCCGATACTACCCTCGTACCTTCCATGGTCTCACAATCCCAACACGCCGTTCAGGTCTTGTGAAGCGTATTTCGGCAACGGATTCACTCAGAGAGTCGACCTTTTGAAATCCATTTCAGATCCCCGACGGAGAATCTCCCGACCCGGCGGCGATGGTGGGTGGTTCAGGTGTTTCTACAGCAACACTTTGAGGAGTTCGATATGTGAAGGAGGGAGGATCCGGATGGTTCAGGATAGGATTTTGATGTCCGGCGGGGGGGAGAAGCTGGAGAGTGTGATAGGGAGAGGAGAGGATGAAGAGTTGCCGTATTTCGAGGATGGGGCTTTCCAGATTGAGGTTAGTGATAGATCAAGAATCGGAGGAAAGCTGGTGGATGAGGAATTTTTGGATAGATATGTGCCTGAAGGTGCTGTTCAGAGGCATACCATGCGTGGATTGATCGATTCGATCCGGTTAGTTGACGCCACTGAATTTACTTGCTCTGAGGTTAGTTTGTCTTGTTTCTGGCATCTTGGATTTTCGTTTTATATCTCAAGTTTTGATCTTTGGAATTGAAATCGTAGCTTTGTGTATGATCCAGTCTAGATATTTTTTGGATTTAATTCGTGTTCGTTAGATGATCCTGATGAGTGGATCATAGATGGGGACTTTCTTAATATCACGCGATGAATGGTGAGGATCAGGAAATTATAATCTTCTTGCTCTTATATGGAAAGTAATTGAATGAGATAAGCAGGATTCTTCAGTGATCTAGAAAATCAGTCTAAGTGCATTAATAGCTCCATCTATTGGATTTTGTCGTATATCCATGATTGAATTCTATTTTTGTAGAAACTTTGATATTCGAAGAGTTCACTCGACAACCTGGTTACATGGAGTTGAAAATTTGATTAGTATCAAATGGGCAGTTTGGAAGCCTGTAGCATGTGGTGAAGTATAAAGTGCGGAAGGTCTCGCCCTTCTCTGTGTTACTTGAGTTTCTCTTCAAAAGCTTTAAAGTTGAAAAACTACATGGGATGGGTAAAGGAACTATCAGCTTTTCAATGGTTTTCAAACGTATGGGGCTGAGTTTGGAGCAAATAGTCTTTAAAGGCCATTGTCATGCTCTCAATCTAGAGAATGAAACGATCTAGACTGGTTTTGTGGACGCAGAACTTAATCCATTGCTCGAAAAACATGCAATATTGGAAGATTACTTGGCTGACAAAGTTAGTTATTGTAGACTCTCTATATAATAATTGTCGGTGTTTCGCTACCTATGAGATGATGTATCACGCTTTAACTTCATAACAGGATCAGGGTCACTTTATCTTGTCCCATGTCATTCATGCCATTGGATTTGTATTATAATTTCTCAATTTCTTTTATTCTAGTGGATCGAGGAGCCAACACTTTTAGTCACTCGCTTTGAATATGCAAACTTGTTTCACACCTTTACGGACTGGTACAGTGCATATGTGGCTTCCAGGGTTACTGGCTTGCCTAATAGACCATGCTTGGTTTTTGTAGATGGCCATTGCGAGGTACCTTCTTGGTTTCCTTATCTGGGAAATTTGTTAATGTGTTGTACTATTTAATTTTTCATAATAAATGACCATTATTATATTCTTTGACAAATCAGACTCGCTTGGAAGAAACATGGAAAGCTTTATTTTCAAGCCTCAATTACGCTAAGAATCTAAGTGGCCCCGTTTGTTTTCGCCATGCTATTCTAGCACCATTGGGTTACGAAACTTCTTTATTCAAGGGTCTCTCTGAAAATATCAATTGCCAAGGGGCTTCTGCCCATGATCTTTGGCAAAAACCCGATGATCGGAAGACAGCCCGATTGTCTGAGTTTGGTGAGATGATAAGGGCAGCCTTTGGCCTTCCAGTAGATAGACATCATATTCATGAGTCGGTCTCGGATCACAACATTCTCTTTGTACGACGAGAAAATTATCTTGCTCATCCCCGTCATGGAGGCAAGGTACAAACAAGACTTATTAACGAGCAAGAAGTGTATGATTCAGTAAAATTATGGGCTTTGAAACATTCCAACTGTAAATTAAACGTCATTAATGGGCTGTTTGCACATATGAACATGAAAGAGCAGGTTCGAGCAATTCAAGATTCTTCAGTTATCATTGGTGCTCATGGCGCAGGTCTCACCCATATTATTTCTGCGACATCTAGAACTGTGATTTTAGAGATAATTAGTAGTGAATATAGGCGCCCACATTTCGCGCTGATTGCTCAGTGGAAAGGGTTGGAGTACCATGCCATAAACCTTGACGGGTCCTATGCTGATCCTCGAAGAGTTATCGAAGAACTGAGTAGCATTTTGAGAAGTCTTGGGTGCTGATGCTACCATGCATTTGAACATTTGGTTTTTCTACTTCAAGTCATTGGAAGGTTTGACATGTTTAAGGTCATTTTCCAGACAAGATTATTGATTATCGAGTAGGTTTTCACGCATAGTTATGGGTAAAGACGCAGCCACATCAGCTCACTTTTTCTACTCGGTCGCTTTAGGGGGACTGGTTCACAGTTACAACCTTAGTGACTCATGATATGCCCATGGACCGGAAGGAATACTGATGGTTGGGTTCAACACCAGGCAATGAATAAACAATTCAACCATCTTCGGATCTGAGCACAGCATGTGACGTCGTAAGTTATTTTTGGATAGATGTGCTGCTTGAACTGAGAGCTCGATAGAGAGCAAGGGTTGTGTTCGTTTTCCTTTGGATCGAGATAGATGTTTGAACTTGTACCGGAGAAAGCATTACATGAATGACAGAAAACTGTGGTTTTTACTGTAATAATTCTGTAACTCCTCTCCCTTCCAACAGAGGTGTACTGGTTTCATGAATGACAGAAAACTGTGGTTTTTTACTGTAATAATTCTCTCTCTTCTCCCTTCTAACAGAGGTGTACTTCTCACCACGTTCGTTGAAGAGACCATGTGAACATGGGAATCCAGTCGGGGGCATAAACATAACCCTGAAACTAGGGTTGAGCATTCGGTCCAGATCCAATTCGATCGTATGTTTGGGGTGAATTTCAGGTTAGAGTTTGTTGTTGGTGTTTGGATATCATTACCTTACCTGAAAACTGAATCTCGTGCCCAATTTTATGTTGTTTATTTTTTTGGATATCGAAGGGATTTAGATTCTCAATTCATAGAATCATTCAGCTTTCATGAGCCAAAAATAAAGTATAAAAATAGAGAGAGACAAAATCTAAGTGGTCTTTCTCTTAGGTACGTTGTTTGGGAACCAGAATTTTATTTTCCTAAAAAAATGTATGCAATATGAACTTTTATTAGTACGGAGAGATATTAAATTAAGAGTAAATCTGTTTTAAATTTCTAAACTAAAATATAACTTTGATTTCAATCTTTGTCAGAAAAACATTTGTTTGTACTTCTTGATTCTAGAATTTTTTTTTTAAATTCCTAACATCACTTTTTTATCCGATAGTAATTTGGTACAAATGATTGAAGATGAGTACATAATATATAATATTTGAGTAGTTTTAGATTTAGTATGGAAATTAGATTTTGAGTATAAAATTATTACAATCTTTTATAATTATCATTTTATTCAAATATCATATTTCAATACTGAATTTGAAATAATTTGTACACAATTATCATATATTAATATCATATTTAAATATTTTGTACTGATTATGACAAAATGAAAAACAATTTTGTTAGGATCGAATAAAGGTGTTTCATGAGCTCTCACACAACTCATGTAAGCTCTCACAAAGCTTTAAATATCGAACACTCAAGTTGCGTGTATTTTAAAATGTTTGGAAAATAGACCACACAAAGCTGGAATCGGATCGTGCATGGACTCTACCAGCAGCTCTGCGATCTGATCCTGAACACATGCGATCTTATTGATTTAAATCTTGAGTTGTAATAGCTCAGTGTTCTTGAAATGTGAGTGTATCGAGATACAAATTTAGTTTGAAATGGAATCATGCGGAAACAACTCAAACTGAACTCTGAAAATCGAAAGCTTGTTAACAGTTTTAAACATATGCAGTTTCGAAATATGTAATGCGTGTATGTTAAATGCAGAAAGCTGTAAAAAAATACGCTGCAATTTGTTTATGGAAGTTCGAAGGTGAATCTCCTACGTCTCCCCTTCTTCCGCAACGGGAAGAGTCCACTAGAAGACTTTGATTATAGCGGCTCCCGCTGCAACCCAATCCAACATCCCGCAAGCTGCAAGAACTCCTAGCCACCTATGCACACCAGCACGCAAGCTGTGTGTCTAACATCACTACTTTTACGTCTCAGTGAGAAAGACTACATAGACTTGTTTAATGTCTCTGTCCAAAGACTACAAGGAAGTCGTTTTGTTTTTGATTCACTCAACTAATCTAGTCAGATCTCTCTCAAATATGTGAGTGAATCGTGTGAGATTTCAGTGTACAATCTCTCAAATATAAAATCTCACACATTGGGAAGTGCTCCTGTCCGAGCTGGTTCTACAATGTCTTCCCAAGGCTTGTACTATCGACTAGATATTTCTTGAATCTTTTGGTTAGTGCATCAACTCACACTTGGGCACTGAACCAGCTTGCACACCAACTGTCACAGAGTGTGCAAACTTGCGACTAGCACCGTGTTGCGCGTTCTTCTGTTTTTACGTTCTGGATTTGCACAAACTTTCACGACTTCGCGCATCCGCTCTCACTTTCAGCTTGTGCTATGCTCTTGTTATATATAGTCACGCAGATTTATCCGTTGAACACAAAGTTGTAGCCGTTGAAAAGTATTCGGATACTGTTGTACTTTGCGTCCTTTGTCTTTTAATACATTGCAGGCTTTTCCTCACTTTAAGCACGTGAGCACTGTACTTGAGAAGATAACACAAGCAACTCGATTTGAATACTGAAAAGCAATCATCGTATAGTTTTGTATTCAAATCGCTTTGCTCGTAGATTTGATACATCTGCTGATATGCTATCTGAGCTAGTTTTACCTTAACTAGCTGTGACGCCCAAACCCATGGGAATCAACGGATTGGAGTAATTGAAAAATCGAAAGGAATAAAAGGAATAAAGGCGAAAAGTTGTAAGCTGTATTCCCTTACAAAAACTGAACGTAAACAGTTGGCGCCAAAAGTGAACAGTAAAAACAGATTTGGTATATAAGAACTTCAGATTTCGATTACAAAAGTCGATATTACAACTAATGAACTCTATATGAATTCTCTATTGTTGTAATGGATCTTCATACAGATTTCGTCAAAAGATAAAACAATAACAGCTCTGACTTCGCGAAAACGCAGGCCTTTGACAAACACACGCAATCCCCCAAATCTAGTTCAGCTCACACCACCCGCCTGCCCCTGAGCTGCCTCACCCCGCATCGGAAAAACTAGTTAGCCTAGGGGCTCAACAAGTAAAACCGAGGATACCAAGATCACATAATGCAGGCATAACTGAACATAATACATAATTAAAGAAAGCCATCTGAACTGAAAATCTTGTTACTCAAAAGACAGATCGGAACATCAGATCTGAATCGCTTTATACTGAGTGACTTATGGTCTAGAGGCTCTCTGGTGGTCCTGGTGCATGAAGCATGTTATCTAAATCAGTAACTCTTTGTGAAGGGATTACAGTACTTCCATAATCCTGGTCCCTTTTTATGAAGGGAGTATAGTCATACCGTAATCCTGTCCCTTCCTGATGATCGGTCCTCTATGTCATAAGTCCTTAAAACTGAAACTTTACTTCCTAAACTTTTAAATAGCTATTATATATTGCTCTTGATCGAAGATCGATCACTGAAAACTGGATGATTCAATGCTATGAAACTCATTATCTTTAAAAACAACTTTACTGAGTGTACAACTGGACTTCGAGCTGATGATAGCAGAAAGCAGCTCAGAAGAACGCAAACAGCTTTGGCTAAAGGAAACAGATCACAAGCATAAAGAACAGCTTTGGCTACATAAAATAGCTTACGAATAGGAAAAACAGCTTACGCGTAGAAAAACGGTAACATAAGCTTCGTAAGAAGAATTTCAGCTTTGGGAAGGTCACTCGACTTTGAGATACCATTATCAGTTTAGAAATGAATCACACAGACCAGCGAAATGGGTCAGATCTGCTTAAAACGAGGGTACAACCAGCTTAGAAAGTCTCTAAACAGACTAGCTGTTTATGTTGGCGTAGCCACGGCGGATCCGGATCACGCCTCCCGGCGAGGCAGCGGAAGAACAAAATATGCCGGGAGACGATCAATACAGTTTAAAACAAAACACAAATCTATGACATTCATAGGGCGTTTAATGGAATACCTTGCTGGCAACTCGTGCCTGGCTCCGACCAGTTTCTCGAGGAAACCGGCACTTCACGGTAGATTGCGATAGACAACGTCAATCAGGTACATACTTTCTATCTCCTCATCAGTCTTTGGACACATAGACTTGGATAGAGTGACCCCGTGGCACATAGGTAAGGTGTCCTCTCTTGGACTCTTCCATAGAGAACCTTTTAAGTATCGATGTAGGTAGCTTGGGTGAGTCCGAGCATCCGTTTAGATCTATCCCGATATATATGTATTCCAAGAATATAGGATGCTTCACCCATGTCCTTCATCGAAAATCTACTAGACAACCATACTTTAGTTGACTGCAGCATTCCTCATTCCCAATGAGTAGAATGTCATCAACATAAAGTACGAGGAATGTCACAGCGCTTTTAACTACCTTCTTATAGACACATGGCTCCTCGGGATTCTTGATGAAACCAAATTCCTTAATTGTTTCATCGAATCTCAGGTTCCAACTTCGCGATGCTTGTTTGAGACCGTAGATCGATCTCTGAAGCTTGCATACCTTATGCTCGCTTCCAACAGATGTGAAACCCTCAGGCTGCGTCATATAGATCTCTTCCTTAATGTTTTCATAAGGAACGCAGTTTTCACACCCATTTGCCATATCTCATAGTCGTACCATGCGGCTATGCCTAACAAGATTCTAATTGACTTGAACATTGCGACTGGCGAGAAGGTTTCATCATAGTCAACACCTTGCCTTTGAGTGTAACCTTTCGCGACCAGTCATGCCTTGTAGGTCATAACCTTACCATCAGGCCCAAGTTTCCTCTTGTATACCCATTTACACCCAATAGGAACAATTCCTTCGGGAGGATTAACAAGAGTCCAAACTTGGTTAGCATGCATTGAGTCAAACTCAGACTGCATTGCTTCAAGCCACAAATTAGAGTCAGCATCAGAAATTGCCTCCTTGAAAGTTCTTGGATCAGATCCAACAACTTGATCACCTTGATCATCTTCAAGGAGAAAACCATATCTCTCAGGAGCCCTAGGAACCCTTTCGGATCTCCTAGGTGCGACCATTTCTGGTATTCGCTCTGGAGGTGCGGGAGACTCACCTGGTACTTCTATTGGATCTCGAACCTCTTCGAGTTCTACTATTTTGCCTTTTCTATCAAGCAGAAATTCCCTTTCCATAAATGTGGCATTCCTAGAAACAAACACTTTTGTTTCGCTGGGATAGTAGAAGTAGTATCCAATGAAATTCTTTGGATACCCAATGAAGTAGCATGAGATGAATCTCGTATCCAGCTTATCTCTCACTGTCTGCTTCACGTAAGCAGGAAATCCCCAAATCCTTATAAATGAGTACTTGGGTGGTTTGCCCATCCATATCTCATACGGAGTCTTGTCCACTGCCTTGGTGTGGACATTGTTCAACAACATTACCGCCGTTTCGAGCGCGTAGCCCAAAAACGAGGTAGGAAGTTCAGTGAAGCTCATCATAGATCGAACCATGTCCAACAAGGTCCGATTACGACGCTCTGCTATACCATTGAGCTGTGGTGTGGCCGGAGGGGTCCACTGTGTGAGAATCCCATTCTATTTCAGATAATCTTGAAATTCAGCACTCAAGTATTCACCACCTCGATCAGATCGAAGTGCTTTAATACTTTTGCCTAATTGATTTTCTACTTCAGCCTTGAATTCCTTGAACCTTTTAAAGGATTCAGACTTGTACTTCATCAAGTATAAGTACCCATACCTAGAGTGATCGTCGGTAAAGGTGATGAAGTATATGTGACCGTATTTAGTACCAATACTAAACGGGCCGCACACATCAGTATGGATCAAATCCAATAGGCCTTGAGCACGCTCACCCTTGCCCTTGAAGGGTTGCTTAGTCATATTTCCCTTAAGACAAGACTCACAAGTCGGTAGGAAGTTAATGTCTGACATATCAAACATGTCACTCCTAACTAACTTGTTCATCCTACTTAGAGAAATATGACCTAGCCTAGCGTGCCAAAGTTGTGCTTGGTTCAAGTTATCGTGTTTCCGTTTAATCGTTGTTGTATGTGCTTCGACATCGCGAGTTGGAACGTCTTTTAATTTTAAGGTGTATAAATCGTTTTCGCGTTCCCCAATTCCGATCAAACATTCATTCTTGTAAATATTGCAAATCGAATTAGCAAACGTACAAGAATATCCATCGCTATCAAGCATAGAAACAGAAATAATGTTCTTTATTAATTCGGGAACAAATAAAACGTTTCTCAATAACAACTTAAAATCAGAAGACAGAAATAAATAAACATCTCCTATAGCTACTGCAGCAACTCTTGCTCCATTGCCAAGCCTCAAGTGGGTCTCACCCTCTCTAAGACGTCGGCTTCTTGTCATCACCTGAAAATCATTACAGATATGAGATCCATGGTCCCTTCAAACACTACAAGCATGTTAACTACCTCTTCGAGGGTGGCTTCCAGCTTGTTCATGTTGAAGTTGACCACAAAAGGGGTCAAATGCAGCGGGTAGTGAGAGGAGAAGTACATCCACCGACAGCTCGTGCGGAAGTGCGATATCAAGGCCCGACAGCTTTTCAACGAGCCCAATCATACAAACCCCATGCTCGCGGACCGAAGTCCCATCGCGCATGCGGCTTGTCATAAGCTCCTTGACAGCCGTGAACCTCTCATGTCGAGAGTTTTCCCCGTACAGTTCCTTGAGATGAAAGAGTATGGCAGAAGCATACTTTGTCTTCTCAAAGCGCCGTTGCATTTCGTTGGACATCGATGCCATCACATAGCATCGAGCTTTAACCTCGTTGTACCGCCATTGGTTAAACGTAATCAGCTCCTCAGGGCTGATATCGGCAGGGGTTTCCTCCGGAGGGCACTTCTCTATCGTATAGAGGAGCTTCTCCGAAGCCAATACAAGATTGAGGTTGCGGAGCCAGTCTTGGTAGTTCAGACCGGTGAACCTGTTGCTATCCAGTATAGCAGCGAGCGGATTTTTCATCGAAACCATTTTATAAGCAGTAATACTGAAAAGAAAACAGACATACATTCCTAACTATATATAAAATAAACGCTAAGACATAAAACATGGTCGTTAAGTTTTATGAATTACCCTCCCACTATTTTAACGATTTCACCACCCTCTAATGAAATCGAGAAAACAGGTTTCTTTAGTGGGTACACGGAGCCCAATTAAGCGATCATGGACCCGAATAATATCAGCCATCCATGACCCCCAAAAGGTAGTTTTCGATTGCAACCGGTGCAACCTCCATCTATTCACCTCACGTCCAGTAAGGGCCCAATAATATGACATCGTTTACTATCACGTGTCAAGATAACCCATCAATGTCGAGTCGTGAAGGACGGTCCCCTTAACGTCCCCAATAATATGAGCCAACGTTAAAGGGAGTTCCCACCGACTTACAACAGTTGTCAATGGCGTGGACAGCTTTCCGGCATACATGACCCCCTCAATAATATGAGCCGGGCCATGTATACGGGTAGCATCGACGTACACCCATTGTTGATGGAAGGTAGGGAAATTTAAACAATTTTAAATACCCTTTCGTTTATCGAATAAACATTTTATCTTGATATAAGTTTTAAATCATATTTAAAACGAGTGATTTTATTTTTGAAAAACTTTGGTCTCATGTATTTTAAATCTAATTCAAAACATGCAACAAGCGGATTAAATTAAACTATATATCAACATATATAAAGAAACATTGGGATGATCGATCGCGAGAGCTATGCGGTCCGTGGTTGCCAATCATGGACCTGGGTCCAATCCTAGGGATAATGCAATATACAATGCAATCCTATTACAAAGCTTTCCGGTTTTACAGATCTTCGGTCTTCAATATCTTGATCGTCATTGTCCACCGTCTTCGGATGTCCTCCCACTAAATCTAGTAATTTTACATTTATATTTACCATGACAGATAAGGGATACATTTATCAAGGGGTGGGAACGGGACACAAATAGGCCCACTTCAAATGATAATCAAAATATTTACAACCGAATCACAAAAACCTATCGCATACACCTAACAAATTGGGCACGGCTCTCGATCACCCCAATCATGCAATTAATCTAATTAACATGCATTAAATTAAATAATCCTATTATTTATTGCAAAATCATATTTTAATCATAAAATCGCATTTTATAATAAAATCGTATTTCCGTCGATAAAACAAATTTTAATCAACAAAATCATATTTTATTACAAAAATCATATTTCATAATTAAAATAACATTTTACTAATTTTAATTGTATCAAATTGGGTTTGTCTAAGTCTATATTAAATAGACTTGGTGATGGATTTGGATCCGACCCAATGGGCCCGGGTCCAACTGATGAACATTCAGTTCTTCTCCATCACCGAGACTTCATTGTAACTACGATCGCTGATCAGATCGGACCGATCGACTCAGTTTCCAAAACTGAATACTATGATCTGAAAAACCAATTTTCAGAACCCCAGTGCAAAATGACCGTTTTGCCCCTCAACATCGGCAAATCACGATTTGACCTCTGTTGACTTTTAGGAAGTCGCACTCCCCAAGGTATCACTGATAGTGCCTGCAAGAACCAGTTGGTCGTGGTTAGCGTACAGTACGGGATCTTCAATCCATATATCCAGATCAGATCAACGACCATTGGTAAATCGAGAGTCGCTATAGATCCGATAGCTATGCGTACATCTTGGAGATCGAATAGTGACATCACGAGTGTAACTAGGTAAACACATTTACCTAAAACACTTCTAGTACTCTGGCCAGAGATTTATACACTATTATCCCCTCAGATAGCATAGGATATCCACGCATGTCTGCGAGCGGTGAATCCTCGACAACGATGCATCGACTCCTACATGCATCGGGGTCTCACCCAATCCCGACGCCTTATGACCCCAAGAGAGTCGGCAAACGGGTCAAAGTGAGACGCCTATCATGTAGAGTCTCAATGACGTTTCGAGTCGTGAGGACTAATCAGTACAACCAAGACCTCGGAATTATCCACTCGACAAATGGTAACCACTTGGAAAGTCCGAACGAGGGTAGTCCGATAGATCACCAGGTCACTATCTATCTGCATGCTCAGAACATCACAATGTTCCCTACCAATGAAACATGGTACTTCGCATCGCAGATACTAGTCTCGAACTCGGGCGACCTTATCCTCATTTTGACGGCCCAATCGACTAGGAACATGTTCAGAATACACAGTGACTATTAGATGTGTTTCATGATAGCCGTCATACCCACTATCACATCTAACATACACTTTAGTGCATTCTAGGTCTTTACTCAACACAATTGTTAATCATCATACAACACAATGAAAGTAAAGAATGCCAAATGAATAAATGCGAATATCATATATAAAGATTGTTTCATACAAGAGTCTATAAACCCACACGCCACAAGTTGACTAGTTGGGCATCTACTCTAACAGTTTATTCGACCAGAACATAATCACGATCAAGCCAGCATCGCCTATCTGTTCGGATTCGATGTCCATAACTTTTACAGCACACCAGAACACAGAACTTCTCTTGGCTTATCTTATCTGGAAATCTGTACAACTCAGTCTTTAAAAAAAAACTCAACTGCATGCTAACAGATAACTGCTGAGTTTTCTCAAAACTAAAACATCAAAGCAGTGAATCCGTAGCTTAAACAAGAACATAAACACTGAAACATGCAACAGGCAAGCAACAGAAAACAACGAAGCAATATATGTTTTCCAGATGCAGCAAGAATCAATTTACTGCCTGAACTGAGAGGAGAACAACGAGCAGTTGGCCTCGGCTGGAAACCTTCTCAAGCACAACTATGCGAGCTTCTGAAGATTTTGATAGAACTAAAAGATTTTCTTGAAACAAAAAATGAGCTCTGAACTCACGTACAAATCATATATGTGGGAGCATGATTGCAGTAGGTAGAAGTACAATGATTAGGCATGGTTAGCTTACCAAATCCTTGAAAAATTGATAAAAACTCCCTACCACTATTTTAATTTGTAAACTTGTTACCACATTTTTATAAAAACCCAAATCTCTTATCAAAAGCATTTTATTTGAAAGAAAAGCTGCTCCATCTCGGGATTGTGATTGGGGCGAAATCCTTTAAGAATCCATCTGGACCGTGCTTCTAAGCTGGAAGAAAAGAAAGAATTCAGGTTAGATTACTGGAACTAGCTTGAACTGAAATCTGGATGTTCGAATATCAAGACAGCCCTTAGAATAAAAAGACTAGAAATTGTGGTCCTATGGATTTTGGGGCGTTACACCAGCTTTGCAGCTTGTCTTCGTTCTGGTTTGCAATGAGCTGGTCGATACTTTGAGCTGGTTGCTTCTTCAACTATACTGCTCTTGTTCGCAACTGCTCTTGAGCTGATCTACGCTTCTTATTTAAGCTGCACTTCTCATCTGCTCTTGTTATGCTCTTGTACTCAGTTGCTCTTGTTCGTCGCTGGACTCTGAGCTTGTTTCCCAGTTGGTTTTCTTCCCAGCTGGTTGCTTATTTCATTACAGCAGTCTTCCGCCTTCACGTCATCACAGGCGTCGACATTGTTCATCTCTCTCATAAACATCCAGCCGAGCCAAGATTCCTGAGCTGGTCAAAGCTCTCTTCTTCTCTTCTCATCAGCTTGACCAAGATCCTTGATCAGGTTTTCTATTCCCTGATCTGGTTTACCAGCTTGGCTATATTGTTCTCGTCAAGAGCTTCTTTGTACTTGCTGGTTCTCTTGATCCATTCAGACACCTATTCCAAACCATCAGCAAGTACACGGATCTTTCACTGGTTGATTGAGCCAGTTCTTCGAAGGTACTTTAAACCTTATCCTCGAAGAATTGCAATCTTGCACCAGTGATTATATCGCTTCTTCTTAGGATATATAAACAGTTCTGATTTAGTCATTCACTGGACTGAGATCCCTATGATGAACTGGTTATTGTTGCGCTTAGTGATTTGACCTGCACTTGATCACTGTGCTTGTATATTCATCGGCACTTGAACACTGCACTTGTGCGCTATTATATCGCTTCTTCTTAGGATATATAAACAGTTCTGATTTAGTCATTCACTGGACTGAGATCCCTATGATGAACTGGTTATTGTTGCGCTTAGTGATTTGACCTGCACTTGATCACTGTGCTTGTATATTCATCGGCACTTGAACACTGCACTTGTGCGCTGCACTTGATCTGCACTTTAATAGTTCTGCACTTCACTAAATCTTCCTCCACTTGACCACTGAACTGCTTTTGCACCAAGCTGGTGAACCAGCTTGGTGTCCCTGCAATCTGGAAACTACTTCTGCTGTACCAGCTCGGGCATCGCCTCACTCTTCCAGCGTGGACATCTTCAACTCTACCAGCTTGGGCGTCCCCTTACTGTTCCAGTTTGGATATCTCCTTATCTTTTTCAGACAATCAAGCTGCACATCAATCTTGAGCCGTTAGTAAGATAAAAGAAGGTTTTGTGTTAATCAAAGTTCTGATCAGAAAAAACAGATACAACAATCTCCCCTTGTTTGATTTACACAAAACATGAATAAACATATGTGTTGGCGTAGCGGCGGATCCGGATCCCGTTTCCCGGGGCGCAGCAGAATATTTAAAAATTGCACCGGGAACGATCAATACATGATAACAAAACAACAATAAACATCCAAAAGGTGTTTAATTGTGGTACCTTGGTGGCGTCTAGGCGCCTGGCTCCGACCAGTTTCACAGGGAAACCGGCACTTCAAAGGTTGGCGGCGGTAGATCTCCTAATCCGGTCCACGACTGGAAACAGGACTCCTTCCTCAGCCTGCACTAGAAGACCTGACGAATTTATCACGAACGAAATCTCCTCTTCGTGGTGGCCGGAACGAGTCCGGTGGAAGGAGGCGGCGGCGCGTGGCCGACGGCGGGCGACGTGTGGGGCGGCGGCCGAGAGGAGGTTGTGGAGAGTGGGGGGGGGGGGGCGGCTTAGTGTCTAGGGTTTGTGTGATGCTTAAGTGTGTCATGCAACCCTAGGCACTCATGTATATGTAGGTGTGATGGGCTTGAACCGGCCCAATGGTCTTGGGGCGGGCCCAGGTCCATATGAACATTCGGTTCAAGTAATTGCCGTGGCTCCATCATAATCCCGATCGACGATCAGATCGGACCGACCTACACAGTTTCCAAAACTGATTATTATGATGCGAAAACAATTTTTCAGACCACCTATTCCAATATTGCAGTTTAGCCCCTCCAAGTTTCAAGGATAGTCAAACTAGCCCAAACTTTAGGGAAATTGCAATTTGACCCCTGTTTACTTTTAGGAAGTCGCACTCCCTAAATTCCTCCTCCTATGCTCAACACATTGAGCTCAATTTCCGTGCTGGAATCATGAAGCCAGTACTTGTGTGACCCTCAATGGTTCAGGGATATAGCTAGCCGTGGGCTCACAACCATTGCGACTCCGAAATCATAATTTCGGACTGACCCATCGGATCATGGTAAAGCGCCTAACAACATCGCCCCATGATCCCCTAGGTATCACTGATAGTGCCTGCAAGAACCAGTCGGTCATGGTTAGCGTACAGTATGGTCCTTTCAACACATATATCCCGATTAGATCAACGACCATTGGTATATCGAGAGTCGTTAGAGATCCAATAACTATGCATACATCTTGGAGATCAAATAGTGACATCGCGTGTGTTACTAGGTAAACCCATTTACCTAAAGCACATCTAGTACTCTGGCCAGAGATTTATCACACTATTATCTCCTCAGATAGCATAGGATATCCACGCACAAGGGCGAGCGGTGAATCCTCGACAACGAAGCATCGACTCCTACATGCATCGGGACCTCACCCAATCCCTCCACCTACGACCCCATCAGAGTCGGTAAACGGGTCAAAGTGAGGCACCTATCATCTAGAGTCTCAATGACGTTTCGAGTAGTGAGGAATAATCAGTACAACCAAGATCTCGGACTTATCCACTCGACAAATGGTAACCACTTGGAAAGTCCGAACGAGGGTAGTTCGATAGATCACCAGGTCACTATCCATCTGCATGCTCAGAACATCACAATGTTCCCTACCAATGCAACGTGGTACTTCGCATCGCAGATGCTAGTCTCGAGCTCGGGCGGCCTTATCCTCATTTTGACGGCCCAATCGACTAGGAACGAATTCAGAATACACATTGACTATTAGATGTGTTTCATGATAGCCATCATATCCACTATCACATCTAACATACACTATGGTGCATTCTAGGTCTTTATCCAACACAATTGTTAACATTATAAATCAATAATGAAGATAAAGAATGCCATAAAAAAATACGAATTTCATAAATAAAGATCGTTATACAAAGAGTAAAACCCACATGCCACAAGTTGGCTAGTTGGGCATCTACTCTAACAATCTCCCACTTGATCTAAAGCCAACTACTCATCAGAAGCAGTCCCATTGTTTAACGATGTTTTTCAAACAACGTTCCTGGCAAGGGCTTCGTAAGTGGATCAGAAATGTTGTCTACAGAGGCGACTCTCTCGACTGCTATGTCACCCCTAGCCACAATATCCCGGATTATGTGGTATTTCCTCAGTATATGTTTGGATCTTTGGTGAGACCTAGGCTCCTTTGCTTGCGCAACGGCACCCGTGTTGTCGCAGTACACCGGGACTGGAACAACTCCAT
>KQ988230.1:86374-118927 GCA_001598015.1 Dorcoceras hygrometricum
TTGATATAAATTTTAAATCAAATTTAAAATGCGTGATTTTAATTTTGAAATTTGGCCTCAATAATTTTAAATCAAATTTAAATAATATGGATTCAACAAATATATATCACATATATAATTGGGATGATCGATGAGCGAGAGCTATGCGGTCCGTGGTTGCCAAGCACGGATCTAGGTCCAATCCTAGGTGACATGCAGTATGCAAATATAAATTTTAAATCAAATTTAAAATGCGTGATTTTAATTTTGAAATTTGGCCTCAATAATTTTAAATCAAATTTAAATAATATGGATTCAACAAATATATATCACATATATAATTGGGATGATCGATGAGCGAGAGCTATGCGGTCCGTGGTTGCCAAGCACGGATCTAGGTCCAATCCTAGGTGACATGCAGTATGCAAATGCAATCTATTACATAAGCTTCCAGTTTTACAAGTCTTTGGTCTTCAATATCTTTGATCATCATCTCCACCATCTTCAAAATTATCCTCCCACTAAGTCTAACATTTACATTTAAATAACCATGACAAATAGGGATACATTTTAAAGGGGTGGGAACGGGCCATAAACCAGGCCCACTTTGAATTGATTTCAACAATATTAAAACCAAAATTATCTAGCATACACCTAATACATTGGGCACGGCTCTCGATCATCCCAAACGTTATCTACACAATTAAGTCAATTAATTGACATAAATAAAATAATCAAATTTGATTTATCCAACAAAATCATATTTTAAATATAAAATAATATTTTATAAATAAAATCTTATTTTTTTATTTTAATTGCATCAATTTTGGGCTTGCAATTTTTTGCCCAATATCTCAAAATTTTCAAAAATTATTTTTGGTCCAACCGAAAAAGCCCAATAGCAAGTATTGGCCCAAAAACAACTCGGACCGCCCGGGACAGGAACGGAAAAACCCTAGAACTCAAAAATTGATGCCGCATCTCCGCCTCGGAACCATCGCAAGGGCAATGCATCGCGGACCTCACGCGTGCAGCACGAGTGCTGCACACTGTGCGCAACGTGTGCGCATGGGGGGCGGCCACCTGCGCGACCAGCTCGTGCAGGTGGGGCGGCGAGTGTGCGCAAGCCGCCCACAAGCGTGCTGCATGTGGTGCACGCTCCTGTGCGCAACGTGTGTGCACGGGGGGCGTCCACCTGTGCGACCAGTTCGCGCAGGTGGGGCGGTGGGGTGCGCACAGCCGTGCGCACCGTGCGTGACGTGGCCGCACGGTTACCGGCCGGTGGGTGCAACGCCCGCCGGGCTGTACGCGCAGGGCGTTCGCGACAGGCACGCCACGCCCGCTGCACCGTGCGTGCGGGATGCATGGGCCTATCTCGTGATCCCCGCTGCGATTTGTGCGCGGCGTGCGGCCGGAAAATATTTTTTTTTGAAAAACGAGATTTGATGCATTTGGCAGAATAAGGTGTATTGACAGATCCGAGACAAAGCTCTGATACCACTGTTGGGCTCAGCGGCGGATCCGGATCCCGCTCCCGGGACGCAGCAGAAGAATTAAAAATTTAGGATCCCGGGAACGGTCAATACACCTATATAATAATTCAAATATTCGTAGGATGTTTAGAATATACCTGTCTGGCGACTAGGCGCCTGGATCTGACTATATCTCAAATGGAAATAGCACTTCTTTGGTTGCTCCTAATCAGGTCCACGATCGGTTTCCAATTCCTTCGTTGGAATGCACTAGAATCCCAACGAATATTTTGCGAGCAGAACCTCCTTGCCAGGACGATTGCAGCGAAGTGCGACGACGACGGCGGCGGCGGAGGGAGGAGGGAGAGGAGGAGAGGGGGAGAATTTGCTGAATAACTTTTTGTTGTGTTTTTTTCTTTCTCCCTTCATGCCATATTTATAGATTGAGGGAAAGAGTTTGATGTAAACAAAACTATGAATATTTGTTTCAAGTAGAACTGTGAATATTCGTTTCAAGTAGAACTGTGAACATTCGGTTCAACTTGAACTGTGAAAATTTGGTTCAACTCGAACTGTGAACATTCGGTTCAACTCGAACAGTGAACATTCGTTTCGACTCCCTCGATTGTGGTCTCATCATAATCCCGATCGATGATCAGATATCACCGATGTGCTCAGTTTACAAAACTGATCAGATGTTAGCTGGATTTACAACAGAAGAAGCTGAAGCTGATACCGTAGCAGACCAAGAGCTGAAAAGAGTAAATCTCGTTTTCGGAGGCCTAAACGAAGGAATATGGCCCAAAACGGATGAGCTCACTGCGTAAAGTCTTGCTCGTTGGACCGTTTCGGAGGGAATAGCACAGGTCGCATGCAAAAATATGCAAGTTGGTTCAGATGTGCGCGAAGATGGATCTGCTGGAGAAAAGATAAAGTTCAGCAGCTGGTTAGTTTATCATTTAGACGGCAGCTGGATTAGCAATGGAGACGTCCAAAGTTGAGTCAGTTGTTCGTAATCAGGCGAAGGCCAATTTAGACCAGCAGCTGTGATATTCGCTAAAGGCTGGAGAAATGTTCGAAGAAGAAGATGAACAGTAGAAGTCTGGATCCAGTTGTGAAGACAAAAACCAGCTGGAGCGCTAACAAAATCTGGAAATAGCAAAGATGACGTCAGCAGCAAGCTACAGTTCCTTCAGCAGTCGACAAGAAGCGCAAGAGCTATAACAGCGATGATGACATCAGCGGTGAAGTCATCACAATCAGCAGTTGTCAAGAAGCGCAAGAGCTGGATCAGCGATGATGAAGTCAGCAGTGACGTCAGCAATCACCAGAGAGCTACAGTGCAACCAGCAGTTGATACTTGAAGTTAGCGATAGCAAAACGATGTCGTTTGGATTAATAGATACGACAGCGTTTTGCCTTCGCGCTAAGATTCAGCAGATGCTCTTTGCGATGGTAATAACCAGCAGGTAGTAACAGTACATCCAGACGCAAGCAACAGTACATCCAGACGTGAGCTACAGTAAACCAGCTGTTGATATGCATCCAGTCGCAAGAAGATGTACCAGTCGCAAGCTACAGTGCAACCAGTCGCAAGCTACAGTGTACCCAGTCGCAGGCTACAGTGTTTTGCATATCCAGTCGCAGGAAATCCAGACGCAGGAAAAGCAGACGTAGTGAAGAGTTGCAAACCAGTCGACAAAGAATCCAGACGCAGTATTTGAAGATACAATCAGCAGCGAAGCAGTTGACGAATTATTATGAAGAATTACTAAAGCTGGATGTCAACTGCTGAGCTTATTTCAAATGTTGAAGACGAAAAAAAGCCTGCAAAAGAAAGGACACAAGGACAACTCCCTGTCGGTACTTTACAGAGCATATTTAAAACGGGAAGAATTTGTGTCCAACGGATTGAATTCAAATAGAGGCTTATATACGAGAAGAACGCCATTGAAGAGCGGCTGTTGCAGTAGATGTTTGTTGCACAGTGCACAAACAGAGGGAAGAAAAATAGAAGTACGAAGCAGTCGACCACCATTACAGAGGATCTTGCTACGAGCGTCGACTACTGAGTTCTTATTAGCTTTTGCAGAGCACTTCCCTAGTGTGTGAGAAATAGAGAAACAGAGAGTTGAGCGCTTCATTGTAAAAATCTCACACACAGAGATTCATTCACATTCATTGTATAGTGAATGAATCTCAAAACCCAATACCAATCAGTTACCGTCCAAGCACGAAGACTTTAAACTCTGTGTATGTAGTCTTTGAACAGAGACGTTAAACAAGTTCTGAGTAAACAGCCGAGGGCTGGTAAAGTCTAGGAGTTCTCGCAGCTGCTGGTTTCGGGATCGGGTCTGTACACGATGTATAGATCAAATCTTCTAGTGGAACCTTCCGAGGTGGAAGAAGGGGAGACATAGGACATTGAAGTCCGAACTTCCATAAACAAATCGATTGAGTATTGTATTCTGTTATTCATTCAGCACTTGCATTTAATTTAGTACGCATAACAGATATCACACTAGCACATAGAAAACAGATTTCATATGCTGATTTTATATGCTGATTTTACAGAAATCTGTTTGCGCAAAGTTGTTTTAAAATATTAGGATTCAGTTCTGGTGTTTTCCGCATGATTTTAATTCGTACCAGATCTGTATCCGGTGCTCTGTTTTAATGTTCAAGAACCAGAGGTGTTGCACCTCATCTTTTAATTAGCAGCGCAAAAAGTTTAAAATCTTTCAAAGCAGCGTTGCTAAGTCTTAAACCGGTCCTAACACTCTCATTAGCTAAATACGGAAGTCCTACTCCCTTAGCTACTTTTGGGAAGTCATGCTCCAAACCTTCCTCCTATTATAGTCAACACTTTGAGTACCATATCTTTGTCTGCATGGGAAATTGGTAAACCAATACACTGTGTGACCCTCAATGGTTCAGGGATACAGCTAGCCGTGGGCTCACAACTCATTGTGAATCATAAAACACAATTTTCTGATCTACCCATCGGACCATGGTAAAGCGCCTGGCAACATCACCCCATGATCCCCTAGGTATCACTGATAATGCCTGCAAGAACCAGTCGGTCATGGTCAGCATATAGTACGGTCCTCTCAACTCATATATCCCGATCGAATCAACGATCATTGGTAAATCAAGAGTTGTTAGAGATTCGATAGCGATGCATACATCTTTGAGATCAGAATAGCGACATCGCGAGTGCTACCAGGTAAACTCATTTACACTAAAGCACAAGAGTACTCTGGCCAGAGATTTGTCACACTATTATCTCCTCAGATAGCATAGGATATCCTCGCACTAGGGCGAGCGGTGAATCCTCGACAACAAAGCATCGACCCCACATGCTTCGTGATCTCACCCAATCTCGACACCTGATGACCCTCACGGACTCTGTAAATGAGTCAAAGTGAGGCGAATAATCATGTAGAGTCTCAATGATATTTCGAGTAGTAAGGAATAATCCATACAACCAATATCTCGGACTCTCCATTCGACAAATGGTAACCACTTGGAGAATCCGAACGAGGGTAGCTCGATAGTTCGCCAGGAAAACCATCCATTTGCATGCTCAGAACATCAATTTTCCCTACCAATGAAACGTGGTACTTCACTCGCAGATGCTAGTCTCAAACTCGGGCGGCCTTATCCTCATTTTGACGACCCAATCGACTAGGAACAAGTTCAGAATACACAATGACTATTAGATGTGTTTCATGGTAGCCATCATATCCACTATCACATCTAACATACACTATGGTGCATTCTAGGTCTTTATCCAACATAATTGTTAACATTATAAAATAATGATGATAACGAATGCCATATATAAAATGTGAATTTCATAAACAAAGATTGTTTTATAAAAGAGTCATCAAAAGCCCACACGCCACAAGTTGGCTAGTTGGGCACCTACTCTAACAGTTCCTGCTGTGTTTGTCGAGACCAGCGAGGAAGAAGTTTTGAACAGGCTGAGTTTCCGTGCCCTGGTGAGATCTGGTTGAGGTAAAAGCTGAGTATTATGGTACGAATTGAGCTTCTGTTAACAGCTTGGGCATAAGCGTGTTAGTATTTTAGAGCATGGTTTATGTTCTGTGAATTTTGTGCTTACCGTGAACATATTTGGCTCACTGGTTGATTTATATGTTCTGTTTACGTGAATTATGCAGATTTCACCCTAAACAACAGCGTTTCACTTCTAAACGCTAGGGAATCAGATTTCTATCTAAAGTTCACCAAATAAACTCCAAATCTCGCGCAGATTCCACCCGATAACTCCGAACTAAAATCTGAACAACTCTCACGAGAGATCTGAAATTCTCAAATCAGATTTCACCAAAAATCTCAAAATTTGAAATCTGAAAATTCGAAAATTCTAAATTCGAATTTCTCAATCCTCACATCTCTCCACCTTAAGAGATTTCGTCCTCGAAATCAAAGGCAAACACTGGGAAGAAAAATCAAATCATTCGAATCAAACACACTCATCTAATCAAACTCGAAGCAAAGAATCATAATTTACCTGGAATTCACACTGTCAATGCTCAAACAGATGAGGCCAATCTTGTCTCATCTTCTCCTCAACCTCCCAGGTAGCTTCTTCTCGGCCATGCTTACTCCACTGGACCATCACCAACGGAATTATCTTGTTCCTCAGTTGCTTCTCCTTCCTTTCCAGAATCTGCACTGGATATTCTACATAGCTCAAGGCAGAATCCAGCTCAACTTCGTTGGTTCTCAACACATGGGACGGATCTGGCTCATATTTCCTCAACATTGACACATGAAAAACGTCATGTATCGCTGCTAAATCGTCAGTCAGCTGCAATCTATAAGCCAACTGTCCAATCCGCTCAACAATCTCGAAGGACCAACGAATCTAGGAGCTAATTTGCCTTTAAATCTGAATCGCATAATGCTCTTGAAAGGAGAAACTTTTAGAAATACTCGATCGCCAACCTCAAACTCTAACGGTCGACTACGTGAATTATGCATGCTGAAATCAGATTTGAATTTTATGGCATTCACACATACAAATTGAGCCTGTTGATATATTGAGAACCAAATAAGATCCATGTTGTGATCGGCAGACAGATGTGTCGTGCCTGAAAGGTCCAACGCTATCATCGAGGTGGTGGCCAGCTGGATCGTTGTGCTTGAATACCACTGAGCTGTGATGGTTAGTGGCCAGACCTGAATATCACGGACTGATGATTTCCACCGGCTGATTGGCTGTGCATGGTATAGAGGCTCGCCTGGATATTGCCAGCCGACTCGTTGGCCTAGATGTCCGATTCTTTGACAGCCCTCATGCATTTCATGTTTTGAGATACTGCATGTTTATGATTTGCTGTTGTCTTAGTGCTCTTCTTACTCAGGTTTGACATCGTATTCCTTTTCCTGCTTTTGTGTTCCTTGGGTCTGTGTTTCCCATTGCAGGTTCTCAGGTAACCAGGCTGGACAGAGTGGAGTGCCAGCTGGTCGATACCCATTTTGTTAGAGTCCCAGTTTATTTGTATTCTGTATTGAACCAGGGGATGCCCTGAGTTTCTATGTATGTTGGGGATCTGTATTGAGATTTGTTTTGATTACCCGATTGTTGTTGGATTTGAGTAAATTCTATTTTTAAGTATTGGTATTTTGAATGTAGGATTTGAGTTCAGGCCCAAACTTTTGAAAAACTTTTAAGCCTATTTTTATGCTTCCGCTATTATGTGCTTTATTATGATGTTAATTTTTGTTGATTAGCACGGGGCCTGGCAAAAGCTGTAAAGATATATGCTGAAATTTGTTTATGGAAGTTCGGAGCTGAATCTCCTACGTCTCTTTTTATTCCGGAACGGTAAGGATCCACTAGAAGACTTTGATTACAGCGGCTCCAACTGCAACCCTGTCAGGCCCCGTGCTAATAAATAGAGAATATAGCACAATTAAGCACATGAATCACGGAAGCGTAAAATCGGTCTTAAAAATTTTTCGAAATCATTTGGGCCTGAACTCAAAACATACATTCAAAATATCAATACTCAAAATATGAGTTAACTCAAACTCATACAATACAGGTAACATCAATAACTCAAATCAGAAATAGATCCCCAATACATAAAAACACGGGGCATCCCCCGGTTCAATATATAATAAAATAAACTGGGACTCAAGGGTAAGGGGATCGACCAGCTGGCACTCCACTTGGTCCAGCCTGGTTACCTGAAGATCCTGCAAATGGGAAACGCAGACCCAAACAACACAAAAGCAGGAAAAGAAATACGAGGTCAAGACTCAGTACGAAGAGCTATCAAAACAGCTAATCATGCAACATGCTATAATCGATGCTATGCAATGCATGAGGGCTATCAAGGATCGGATAGCTAGACCAGTGTATCAACTGGCAAATCATCTCAGTTGAGCCTCTATACCACGCACGGTGTATCAACCGGGGAAATCATCGGTCCGTGATCTTCAGAGCCCGTCAGCCCATCACAGCTCGGTGGTAGACTTAAATCTGCTCAATTCGTACCTCGCTGCTAAGTCTACCTCAACAGATTTTACCAAAGTCACGGCAATCCTCAACCCGCGCAATTCAGCTTTCTCCTGGCTTCCTCAACCACGGCAGAAGGCTCCTGGAACACAAATCTGTTAAGATATCACACTACTTACAAATATGAACTTCTATATAACACTGCCTACGACCAAGAACTCACATCTGGTTCTATAGGTCTAAACAACGTTCTAACAGAAATTTCTAAGCTTATAACGGCAGAAAATGCTTACTCAAAAGCTGCTACAACACAGGAGAACCAAAGCTCCAAAACCACGAAGCTACGTGAACTCGGCAGTCACGACACGATCCTCTCCTAGGTCGATTCAAGCCTCCTAGTTGGTATAAATCGAAAGGCCTAAGCAAGGGGAGCTCAGCGCCACCAACCACGCTCAAAACAACGGCGGGAATCGACGGCAAACGACGGAAATAGGCTACGGATGAACAGTACCGAACGAGGGTTTCAAATGAGAAGATAGGAAATGTCGGGTGAAAAATGACTAAGTGTTCATCTCTAGTTAGCGTATAAATTCACCAGTCACCGACTTAAACAGATTCCTTCACCAAAATCATCTTCTGGTACTGAACAGATTCCTCGCATCAAATCCTAGCGCCAAACAGATCTCTCGAACCTAAAACCAGCGCTCACATATCCATCAGATTTCAGCGCTAACGCTAAACACCTACACACTAAACCAAACGACATCGTACGCGTGACATCTGAAATGCTCCAGCGTTACATACATCAGATCTCTCAACGCTCGCACAAGTTCAATCACGCTAAGCGCTAATTAGTCAAAACAACGACGCATCTGATTACACCAACCGCGAGACATCTGAACTACGAAATGACGACGTAGCGCTTCTAGCGCCAATGGCTACCATCAGATCTCTCTCTCCCTGGCAGATCTCTCACTCCACCAGACATCACCAAAATGACATCGTTTCACCAAAAGTTCGCGGTAGCTCTCATAACACTCGGGAACATAAAATCCATGGCGATGTGCTCCCAATTCCATTGGGGCACCTCCAAACTCTGTAGCAATCCACCAGGTCTCATTCTCTCTGCCTTGACCTGCTGGAAATTCAGACATCTAGCAACAAAACCAGAGATGTCGCTCTTCATGCCTTCCCACCAGTAGTGAGACTTCAAGGCATGGTACATCTTTCTCTCTCCCGGATGTACACTATATCGGCTACAACGCGCAACGTTCAGAATGGTCTCTTTCAAATCGACCAAGTTCAGAACCACCAATCTTCCTCTAAATCTCAGACATCCATCAGAAGTAATAGAGAAATCATCAGACTGATCACTTCGGGCTTTAATCTTCAACTCATGGACATATGGATCAGTCCTCTGCGCCTCTCTGATGTTATTCACAATCTGCGGTTCTACCTGAATCGAAGAAACCATGAAGTACTGATCACCCAGATGGAATCGCCAACCAGAAGTACTCAACTGCTCATAGACTTTTGAGACACTCAAAAACAAAAGCATCGCAGGCTGGGTCTTCCTACTCAAGGCATCGGCAACCGAGTTCATCCGCCCAGGCTGATACTGAATCTCACAGTTAAAGTCTTTGAGAAATTCCATCCATCGTCGTTGCCTCATATTCAGATCAGACTGCGTGAAGATATATTTCAGGCTCTTTTGGTCGGTGTACACCACAAATTCTTCACCATACAGATAATGCCGCCAAATCTTCAAGGCAAACACTATCGCAGCCAACTCCAAATCATGAACAGGGTACCTCGTCTCGTGAGGCTTCAACTGTCGAGACGCATAGACGATCACGTACCCGTTCTGCATCAGAACACATCCTAAACCATTGAGAGAAGCATCAGAGCACACAAAAAATCCTCAGGATCCAGACGGTACAGCCAAAACAGGAGCAGTAGTCAACTTCTCCTTCAACATCTGAAAACTGAACTCGCACTCGTCAGTCCAAACGAACTTCCGGTCCTTCTGAGTCAATTGAGTCATTGGCGGGGCTATAGAAGAGAACTTCTAAATAAAACGCCTGTAATAGCCAGCCAATCCCAAGAAGATGCGGATCTCAGAAACGTTCCTAGGTCTCTCCCAGTTAAGAACTGCTTCGACCTTACTAGGATCCACCGAAATCCCTTGCGCTAAAATCACATGACCCAAAAAGATAATTCTGTCAAGCCAGAATTCGCACTTGCTGAACTTGGCGTACAATTGCGAGTCTCTCAATCTCTGCAACACCAATCTGAGATGCTCCTTATGCTCTCTCATGCTCTAGAATACACGTAGGATGTCATCTATGAAGGCGATTGTAGGACCGAAGGATCAGATCTCGACTATAATACAAGACAATTAAACAAAACATGCCGAGAGATCTGATCCTAATAAAAAGAAATAAAAGCGAGGCGTACAAACAAAACCTCACGGGTTCTTGAACATTAAATACGAGAGCACCGGAGACAGATCTGGTACGTAATAAAAACATGCGGAAAACACCAGAAATGAATCCTAATTTTAAAACTCAATGCAAACAGATTTCTTTAAACAGAAAACTGTTCGACTGTGCAAGTGTGTGATTTGATGCGTGCGTGCTAATGTAAAATGCATATGCGGAATACTGTAAATAAAAGAATACAATACACCGCTGTTTGTTTATTGAAGTTCAGATATAAATATCCTAAATCTCCCCTTCTTCCTTCTTCAGGAAGGTTCCACTAGAAGATTTGATCTACACCTCATGTACAGACCCGATCCCGCAGCCAGCAGCTGCGAGAACTCCTAGACTCCACCAGCCCTCGGCTGTCTCAATCAGAACTTGTTTAACGTCTCTGTTCAAAGACTACAGACACAGAGTTTAACGTCTTCGTGCTTGGACGGGATCTGATTTATGTTTGTGATTCACTCGCTAATCAATTTCGCACATCTCTCAAAATATGCGAGTGAATCTGTGTGTGAGATTTTACAGTGTATCGATCAACTCTCAAATGATAAATCTCACACACTGGGAAATGCTCCTAAAGGGATGATTAGAACTTAGCAGTCGACGTCGTTGTAAGCTCCTCTCTAATGGTGGTCGAATGCTTCGTTCTTATATTTTCTTCCCTCTGTAATTTCTCTATTTTTAGTCCCTCGTGAATCGATCGCGCCTTTTCTTCATTTGATCTTGCTGTTAAATAGCCTCTGTTCAAATGCATTCGTTTGACACACTTTTCTTCCCGTTGAAATATGTTCTGTAAAGTACCGACAGGGAGTTGTCCTTGTGTCCTTTCTTTTGCAGGCTTTTGTCATCTTTTGATTTGGCTTTTTACATTCCAGCAGCTGTTTGATCCCACAACTAAATTATTCCAGCAGCTGTTTTATCTTCTTTGACGCGCAACAGCTGGTTAACCTTCATTGCAACAGCTTATTCATTAACTTCCAGCAGCTGGTTCATTAACTTCCAGCAGATGGTACATCAACTTCCAGCAGCTGGTTCATGAACTTCCATCAGCTGGTACATCAACTTCCAGCAGCTGGTACATCAACTTCCGGCAGCTGGTTCATGAACTTCCAACAGCTGGTACATCAACGTCCAGCAGCTGGTTCATTTTCATTGACACGCAACAGCTGGTGTAACTTTGTTTTAGCGCTACGGCTGATTCTCCTTGACGCGAAACAGCTATTTTCTGATCCTTGATGTGCAACGGCTGGTTGTGTTCCTTGATGCGCAACAGCTGGTTGTGATCCTTGATGCGCAACGGATGGTTCTCTTTTAATTTCACTGTAGCTTGCGACTGAATCACTGTAGCTTGCGACTGATTCACTGTAGCTTGTGACTGAATCAAGCTTGCGACTGATAAACTCTTTGCTTCTCACGACTGGACAAATTATGCTTCATGACAGTCTTCTTCGATACTTTTCTTGTTGTATTTGCAGCTAACATCTGTACACTAAGTAGAAACATTAGTAACACAATAACAGGTTTTGTGTAATTCAAAACACAGATCTGGATCTGTTATCGAGACCCATCAATCTCTCCCTTTTTGATTTACACAAAACCTCAAATAACAAATGCATGATCTAACAATTCTCTCCTTTTTTGTGGGAATCAAAAAGGGTAGAAATCTGGTCTTCCCGAAATATTTTAAATAAAGCTCTCCCTACACTGCCACACCAAAAACCGTGACAGCAGAAATTTTGAAAAACAAAAACAGATTTTTGGAAAGAACCAAATGCAACAATATGCTATGATTTTGAAAAAGGCGATCAAAACAAAACTGAAACTGATGCATAAAAAGATAACTCAAATTAATAAAGACAAAGACATCACTCTCCCTGTCTTTTATAACATAAGCTCAAAGAAACACGAAGCATCATCATCTGAAATAATTTCTGCATACCATCAGAGCACTTTAAAACATTTTAAAGCATTTTAAAACATATAGCTCAAGCGTTTTAAAATAAATGCTCGTTCAAGAACAACCTGATCTGATACCACTTGTTAGGACCGAAGGATCAGATCTCGCTCTAATACAAGACAATTAAACAAAACATGCCGAGAGATCTGATCCTATAAAAAGAAATAAAAGCGAGGCGTCAAACAAAACCTCACGGGTTATTGAACATTAAATACGAGAGCACCGGAGACAGATCTGGTATGTAATAAAAACATGCGGAAAACACCAGAAATGAATACTAATTTTAAAACTCAATGCAAACAGATTTCTTTAAATAGAAATCTGTTCGACTGTGCAAGTGTGTGATTTGATGCTTGCGTGATAATGTAAAATGCATATGCGGAATACTATAAATAAAAAAATACAACAGACTGCTGTTTTTTTATGGAAGTTCGGATATAAATATCCTAAATCTCCCCTTCTTCCTTCTTCAGGAAGGTTCCACTAGAAGATTTGATCTACACCTCATGTACAGACCCGATCCCGCAGCCAGCAGCTGCGAGAACTCCTAGACTCCACCAGCCCTCGGCTGTCTCAATCAGAACTTGTTTAACGTCTCTGTTCAAAGATTATAGACACAGAGTTTAACATCTTCGTGCTTGGACGGGATCTGATTTTTGTTTGTGATTCACTCGCTAATCAATTTCGCACATCTCTCAAAATATGCGAGTGAATCTGTGTGTGTGAGATTTTACAGTGTATCGCTCAACTCTCAAATGATAAATCTCACACACTGGGAAATGCTCCTAAAGAGCTGATTAGAACTCAGCAGTCGACGTCGTTGTAAGCTCCTCTCTAATGGTGGTCGACTGCTTCGTTCTTCTATTTTCTTCCCTCTGTAATTTCTCTGTTTTTAGTCCCTTGTGAATCGATCGAGCCTTTTCTTCATTTGATCTTGCTATTTAAATAGCCTCTATTCAAATGCATTCGTTCGACACACTTTTCTTCCCATTGAAATATGTTCTGTAAAGTACCGACAGGGAGTTGTCCTTGTGTCCTTTATTTTGCAGGCTTTTGTCATCTTTTGATTTGGATTTTTACGTTCCAGCAGCTATTTGCTCCCACAACTAAATTATTCCAACAGCTGTTTTATCTTCTTTGACGCGCAACAGCTGGTTCACCTTCATTGCAACAGCTGGTTCATTAACTTCCAGCAGCTGGTACATCAACTTCCAGCAGCTGGTACATCAACTTCCAGCAGCTGGTTCATGAACTTCCAGCAGCTGGTACATCAACTTCCAGCAGCTGGTACATCAAATTCCAGCAGCTGGTTCATGAACTTCCAGCAGCTGGTACATCAACTTCCAGCAGCTGGTTCATGAACTTCCAGCAGCTGGTACATCAACTTCCAGCAGATGGTTCATTTTCATTGACACGCAACAGCTGGTGTAACTTTGTTTTAACGCTACGGCTGATTCTCCTTGACGTGCAACAGCTGTTTTGTGATCCTTGATGCGCAACGGCTGGTTGTGTTCCTTGATGCGCAACAGCTGGTTGTGATCCTTGATGCGCAACGACTGGTTGTGTTCCTTGATGCGCAACAGCTGGTTGTGATCCTTGATGCGCAACGGCCGGTTCTCTTTTAATTTCACTGTAGCTTGCGACTGAATCACTGTAGCTTGCGACTGATTCACTGTAGCTTGCGACTGAATCACTGTAGCTTGCGACTGATAAACTCTTTGCTTCTCACGACTGGACAAATTCTGCTTCATGACAGTCTTCTTCGATACTTTTCTTGTTGTATTTCCAGCTAACATCTGTACATTAAGTAGAAACATTAGTAACACAATAACAGGTTTTGTGTAATTCAAAACACAGATCTGGATCTGTTATCCAGACGCATCAACGATCACGAACCGATCGATGTACTCGCTAAAGACGCGATTCAGCAAATCCATGAAAACAGCTGGGGCATTCGTCAACCCAAACGGCATGACAAGAAACTCATAATGCCCATATCGAGTCCGGAAAGATGTCTTCGCCACATCAACATCTCTAATCCGCAACTGGTGATAACCATAGCGCAAATCAATCTTCGAGTACACCACCGATCCTTGCAACTGATCGAACAAGTCATCAATCCTCGGCAAAGGATACTTGTTCTTCACCGTCGCTTTATTCAACTGTCGAAAATCCACGCACATCCTCATAGACCCATCTTTCTTCTTCATATATGATATTCGCATTTATTTGTATGGCATTCTTTACTTTTATTGTGTTGTATGATGATTAACAATTGCGTTGAGTAAAGACCTAGAATGCACTAAAGTGTATGTTAGATGTGATAGTGGATATGACGGCTATCATGAAACACATATAATAGTCACTGTGTATTCTGAACATGTTCCTAGTCGATTGGGCCGTCAAAATGAGGATAAGGCCGCCCGAGCTTGAGACTAGTATCTGCGATGCGAAGTACCATGTTTCATTGGTAGGGAACATTGTGATGTTCTGAGCATGCAGATAGATAGTGACCTGGTGATCTATCGAACTACCCTCGTTCGGACTTTCCAAGTGGTTACCATTTGTCGAGTGGATAAGTCCGAGGTCTTGGTTGTTCTGATTAGTCCTCACGACTTGTATGCTATCTGAGGGGATAATAGTGTATAAATCTCTGGCCAGAGTACTAGAAGTGTTTTAGGTAAATGTGTTTACCTAGTTACACTCTGATGTCACTATTGATCTCCAAGATGTACGCATAGCTATCGGATCTATAGCGACTCTCGATTTACCAATGGTCGTTGATCTGATCGGGATATATGGATTGAAAGGACCGTACTGTACGCTAACCATGACCAACTGGTACTTGCAGGCACTATCAGTGATACCTAGGGGATCATGGGGCGATGTTGCTAGACGCTCTTACCATGATCCGATGGGCAAGTCTGGAATTCTGATTCCGGAGCCACAATGGTTGTGGGCCCACGGCTAGCTGTATCCCTGAACCATTGAGGGTCACACAAGTACTGGATTCGATATTCCCGCACGGATACTGAGCTCAATGTGTTGAGCATAGGAGGAGAATTTTGGGGAGTGCGACTTCCTAAAAGTCAACAGGGATCAAATCGTGATTTCCGCTGTTGAGGGGCAAAACGGTCATTTTGCACTGGGGTTCTGAAAAATGGTTTTTCAGATCATGGTATTCAGTTTTGGAAACTGAGTCGATCGGTCTGATCTGATCGGCGATCGGAGTTATGATGAAGTCACGGTGATGGGGATGAACCGAATGTTTATCCGTTGGACCCGAGCCCGTTGGGCCGGTCCAAGTCCATCATTAAGCCTACTTAAAGTAGACTTAGACTTAATCATACAACACTTAGACACAAACTACAACCCTAAACCTAGCAAAAGGCGCCGCCCCCTTTTTCTCCTCAAACCTCACGCCGCCGCCGCCGGTGCACGCCGCCGCCGCCGCCGCCTCGCTTCGCCGGAATTTTTTTCCGGCCAACTTGACGAGGAGAATCCATCCGCGCTGATCTTGTCAGGCCTTCTAGTGCAGGCTGACGAAGGAGTCTCGCTTCCGATCGTGGACCTGATTGACGTAATCTACCGCCGCCTACCGTGAAGTGCCGGTTTCCTCGCGAAACTGGTCAGAGCCAGGCACGAGTTGCCAGAAAGGTAACCCCGAGAAACATCCTATGAATGGTCATATCATGTTTGTTTTGAATTGTATTGATCGTCTCCCGGCCCAAATTTTTGTTCTTCCGCTGCCTCGCCGGGAGGCGTGATCCGGATCCGCCACGGTTCCCCAACAGCAGAATGGTCGAGTCATTGCGTATGCCTCTCGTCAGTTAAAACCGCATGAGACTCGTTACCTAGTTCATGATTTGGAGTTAGCAGTAGTGGTTTTTGATTTGAAGATTTGGCGCCACTACCTATATGGTGAGCAGTTTGTGGTGTACGCCAACCACAAGAGTCTTCAGTATCAGTTCTCTCAGTCAGATTTCTTAAGGATTTTGATTGTGAGATCAAATATCAGCCTGGGAAGATGAATGTAGTTGTTGATGCATTGAGCAGGAAGGCTCAAGTGGCGATGCTGGCTTCGATGCAGATTTTGAAGGTCTATGAGCATCTAAGCACTACTGGTTGGCATTATTACCCAGCCGAGGATTATGTTGTGGTGTCTTCTTTTCAAGTTGAGCCACAGATTGTTGCTAGCATTAGAGCAGCTCAGAGGACTGATCCATCCATCCATGAGTTGAAACTGAAGGTGAGAGCTGGTCAGTTGGAAGACTATTCTGTTTCTTCTGATGGTTGCTTGAGGTTTCGTGGCAGGCTGGTTGTACCAAATCTGATTGATTTGAAGGAAGAGATCTTGCGAGAACCACATTGCAGTTGATACAGTGTCCATCCTGGTTCAAGGAAGATGTATCATGCCTTGAAGCAGCATTACTGGTGTGTAGGTTTGAAGAGTGATGTTGCTGATTTTGTAGCCCGATGTCTGAATTGTCAGCAAGTCAAGGCAGAAAGGATGAGACCTGGTGGTTTGTTGCAAAGCTTAGAGGTTCCCCAATGGAATTGGGAGCACATAGCTATGAATTTTTTCACGCATTTGCCTCGTTCTAGCAGAGGTTGCGATGCAGTTTGGGTTGTTGTAGACAGATTGTCGAAGTCTGTGCACTTCATTCCCTACAACATGACCTATTCTTTGAAGAAGATGGCGAAGCTGTACGTAGATTTCGTGGTGCGTTTGCATGGTGTGCCAGTTTTGATTGTTTCAGAACGTGATCCTCGATTTACTTCCAGGTTTTGGAAGAGTTTGCAAACAGCTTTGGGTACTAGATTGGCGATGAGTACAACGTATCACCCCCAGACAGATGGCCAATCAGAGAGAAATATCAAGATTTTAGAGGATATGTTAAGAGCTTTTGTGATGGACTTTAGTGGTAGCTGGCAAGACTCGTTGTATTTGGTTGAGTTTTCTTATAATAACAGCTATCAGGTCACGATTGGGATGGCACCATTTGAGGCTATGGCAGAAAGTACAGATCGCCGATATGTTGGGAAGAAGTGGGGGAGAAGCAGCTGTCTTCTCCAGAGTTTGTGCAACAGATGAGAGATAAAGTGGATTTGATTCACCAGCGAATGAAAGTTGCACAAGATCGCCAAGCAAGTTATGCGAATAATAGGCGTAGGCCTTTAGAATTTGAGGTTGGTGATCTAGTTTTCCTTAAGGTTTCTCCCTTCCGTGCTGTGATGAGATTTGGTCTCAAGGGAAAGTTAGCTCCTCGTTATGTTGGTCCTTATGAGATCTTAGAGAGGATTGGCCCTTTGGCATATCTTTTGCTGTTGCCACCAGATTTATCTTCCTTACATGATGTGTTTCATGTTTCGATGTTGAGGAAGTATGAGCCAGATTCCTCGCATGTGTTGAGAACTGACGAGGTGGAGTTAGATCGGACTTTGAGCTATGTGGAATATCCCTTGCAGATCTTGGATAGAAAAGAGAAACAGCTGAGGAACAAAACCATTCCCTTAGTAATGGTTCAGTGGAGCAAACATGGTAGAGAGGAAGCTACATGGGAACTGGAAGAGAAGATGCAGCGTGAGTGGCCGCATCTGTTTGAGTAAGCGTTGCCTCAGATT
The DNA here is from genome assembly GCA_001598015.1 of Dorcoceras hygrometricum. Classification (NCBI taxonomy): domain Eukaryota; kingdom Viridiplantae; phylum Streptophyta; class Magnoliopsida; order Lamiales; family Gesneriaceae; genus Dorcoceras; species Dorcoceras hygrometricum. The sequence continues at coordinate 104,387 of KQ988230.1, forward strand.
CCAGTAGTTGGTTCTTTGTTATTTCCTGGTAGATGTTTGCTTAAGTTCTTTTCCCCAGTTATCTTGAACTCTTGATCTTAAGCTATTTGATTTCGAGGACGAAATCCTGTTTTAGTGGGGGAGAGATGTGAGACCCGAAAAGCTGATGAGATTAATTGAGTTAATTAATCGGGTTTTATGAGATCAGCTATGCGTTGATATTCTTGAAGAAGCTATCGGGTTTTGTTTTAGTCCTTGGATCAAGCCTGGAGAGTTAGAGTTTTGGCTTGAGATCTGTTCAAAAGTTAGTGTGGGTCATCGCTGAAGTGTTGGCGTTCAGCAGTGGTGACGTGAGCAGTTGTCGCTGGATTGCTGGTTTCAATTTTGAGGAGAAGTTTGATATCGTGGGCAAGCAGATGTCTCCTAGCGTGTTTTCAGTAGCGGGTGTTTGTACGTCGTCGTTTGGATTAGTTGGAACGACAGTGTTTTGAATTAGCGGAGGAGACTCAGCAGTGAGCAGCGTTGATCTTCAGCTGTGTGAGAGATCTTATGTTGCGTTGCGAACAGATGTTGGTTAGTTGTTCAGCAGTGAGTAGCGGGTGATGTGTCCAGCTGCGACAGTAACTCTCTACGACGTCGTTTGGTTTAAGTGATTGCTGTTTTAGCGTAGAGTGAGATCTGGTTGCGAGCGGGAATATCAGCTGTGATAGCTTAAGTTGTCGGTGGATCTGTTTCCAGTTTTAGTCAGCTGTGTGATTTAAATAGGGGACTTAGCCTTAGTTCTCTATTATTGTTTTCCGACACTTAGATTATTTACCGATTGTAGATCTCTGTCACGATACCCTAGCTACTGTTCACCGAACCTTATCTTCTTCGTTTGCCGACGGTAGACAGCTCCGATTGAAGTGAGAGTGGTAGCGTTGGACTCCTCTTGCTGAGACGCTTCGTTGGATATTTCTTTTGAACGTTTGATTGAAGCTGGTAAGGTGCACGAAGACATATCCCTTCTGTAGTTTGCCAGCGTTTCGTCCTAGCTTGTTGGGGTAAGTGTTCAGATCCTACCTTGTGATTTGTTAGAGCCTTCTGTTGTGTTATAAGGGTGGGATGAGCGCTGGTTGAGTTCGTAGCTCCCAATGTTAGAGTAGATGCCCAACTAGCCAACTTGTGGCGTGTGGGTTTTATAGACTCTTGTACAAACAGTCTTTATATATGATATTCGCATTCACTTGTATGGCATTCTTTACTTTCATTATGTGTGTAATAATTTACAATTGCGTTGAGTAAAGACCTAGAATGCACTAAAGCGTATGTTAGATGTGATAGTGGGTATGACGGCTATCATGAAACACATCTAATAGTCGCTGTGTATTATGAACATGTTCCTAGTCGATTGGGCCGTCAAAATGAGGATAAGGCCGCCCGAGTTCGAGACTAGTATCTGCGATGCGAAGTACCATGTTTCATTGGTAGGGAACATTGTGATGTTTTGAGCATGCAGATAGATAGTGACCTGGCGATCTATCGAACTACCCTCCGCATCGTGGCGGGGCGCTGTGCGCTCTCCTCCGCGACACGGCGGCCAATCCATGCTGATGGATGCGCCACTCTCGGGCGCGACGTGGTCGGTGGTTGCGCGCGCTTTGTTGCGCTGCCGTGCGATGTTTTTACGTGGTGGTGGCGCCGCCGGCCGGCCGCCGCTCCGGCGCTGCTCCGGCGATGCTCCGGCGAGTTTCCGACGATGTCGTGACAGCTGGTCTGAATTCTTCTAGGGTTTGGTTCGGGCCTGTCCCGGGCAGCCCGTGAAGTTTTCGGGCAGTTATGCGATGTCGGGCCCGGTTTTGATCGATTTTGAAATTTTAAGTTTTTGGGCCTAAAATTGTTTTAAGCCCAATATTGATACAATTAAAATTAGTAAAATGTGATTTTAATTATGAAATATGATTTTGTAATAAAATATGATTTTGTTGATTAAAATTTGTTTTATCGGCAAAATGCGATTTTATTATAAAATACGATTTCGTAATTAAAATATGATTTTGCGATAAATAATTAGATTATTTAAATTATGCATGTTAATTAGATTAATTGCATGATTGGGATGATCGAGAGTCGTGCCCAATGTGTTAGGTGTATGCAATAGGTTTTATTTGATTTCGGTTTTTGTATATTTGATTATCATTTAAAGTGGGCCTGTTTGTGGCCCGTTCCCACCCCATGATAAATATATCCCTTATTTTTCATAGTAATTTTAAATGTAAATTACTAGATTTAGTGGGAGGACATCCGAAGACGGTGGACAATGACGATCAAGATATTGAAGACCGAAGATCTGTAAAATCGGAAAGCTTTGTAATAGGATTGCATTGCATATTGCATTACCCTAGGATTGGACCCAGGTCCGTGGCAGGCAACCACGGACCGCATAGCTCTCGCGATCGATCATCCCAATGTTACTATATATGTTGATATATAGTGTAATTGAATCCCATGTTTGCATGTTTTAAATTAGATTTAAATATGCATGAGACCAAAATTTTTCAAAAATAAAATCCCTCGTTTTAAATTTGATTTAAAACTTATATCAAGATAAATGTTTATTCGATAAACAAAAGGGGATTTAAAATTGTTAAAATTAACCCTACCTTCCATCAACAATGGGTGTACGTCGATGCTACCCGTATACATGGCCCGGCTCATATTATTGAATGGGTCATGTATGCCGGAAAGCTGTCCACGCCATTGACAATTGTTGTGAGTCGGTTGGAACTCCCTTTAACGTTGGCTCATATTATTGGGGACGTTAAGGGGACCGTCCTTCACGATTCAACATTGATGGGTCGGTCTTGACACGTGATAGTAAACGGCGTCCTATTATTGGGCCCTTACTGGACGTTAGGTGAATACATGGAGGTTGCACCGGCTGCAATCGGAAACTACCTTTTAGGGGTCATGGATGGCTGATATTATTCGGGTCCATGATCGCCTGATTGGGCTCCGTGTACCCACTAAAGAAACCTGTTTTCTCGATTTCATTAGAGGGTGGTGAAATCGTTAAAATAGTGGGAGGGTAATTCATAAAACTAAATGACCATGTTTTATGTCTTAGCGTTTACTTTTATATAGTCAGTAATGCATGTCTGTTTTCATTTCAGTATAACTGCCAAAAATGGTTTCGATTAAAAACCCGCTTGCTGCTATACTGGATAGAAACAGGTTCACTGGTCTTAACTATCAAGACTGGCTCCGCAATCTTAATCTTGTACTGGCTTCGGAGAAGCTTCTCTACACGATAGAGAAGTCTCCTCCGGAGGAAACCCCTGCCAATATCAGCCCTGAGGAGCTGATTACGCTTAACCAATGGCGTGACGACGAGGTTAAAACTCGATGCTATGTGATGGCATCTATGTCCAATGAAATAAAACGGCGTTTTGAGAAGACGAAGTATGCTGCTGACATACTTCATCATCTCAAAGAGCTGTACGGGGAGAACTCTCGACATGAGAGGTTCACGGCTGTCAAGAAGCTGATGACGAGCCGCATGCGCGATGAGACTTCGGTCCGCAAGCATGGGGTTCGCATGATTGGGCTCGTTGAAAAGCTGTCGTGCCTTGATATCGCGCTTCCACACGAGCTGTCGGTGGATGTACTTCTCCTCTCGCTGCCCGCTGCATTTGACCCCTTTGTGGTCAACTTCAACATGAACAAGCTGGAATCCACCCTTGAAGAGGTGGTGAACATGCTTGTAGAGTTTGAGGGGACCATAAAGAAGGACAAACCCGTCCTCCTTCTGGGTTCTTCTTCCTCTGCGAAGAAAGGACCCAGACGCAAGAGCAAGAAGCGTTCTGCTCCAGCGAAGGAGGAGAAGTCTGCCAAGAAGCCGAAGGCAAGGGCTTCTAAGCCTAACAAGAGCGAGGACGTTTGCCACCACTGCCACAAGGCTGGGCATTGGAGGAGGAACTGCAAGGAGTACCTCGAGCAGTTGCGAACTGCAAAAGGTATGTTCTATATTGAAATAAATATGTCTCCAAATTCAACTTCTTTGGTACTTGATACCGGATGTGGATCTCATATCTGCAATGATTTGCAGGTGATGACAAGAAGTCGACATCTTAGAGAGGGTGAGACCCACTTGAGGCTTGGCAATGGAGCAAGAGTTGCTGCAGTAGCTATAGGAGATATTATTTATTTCTGTCTTCAAATTTTTAAGTTGTTGTTACGAGACGTTTTATTTGTTCCTGAATTAATTAAAAACATTATTTCTATTCCTATGCTTGATAGAGATGGATATTCTTGTATGTTTGCTAATTCGATTTGCAATATTTACAAGAATGAACGTTTAATTGGAATTGGTGAACGCGAAAATGATCTATACACCTTAAGATTAAAAGACGTTCCAACTCGTGATGTCGAAACACACACAACAACGATTAAACGGAAACACGAAGAATCCGTTCGTGCAGAATTCGTCAGTGCTTCTAGTGCAGCCTGACGAAGGAGTCTCGGTTCTGGTCGTGGATCGGATTGGCGTTTATCTACCGCAATCTACCGACAAGAGCCGGGTTCTTGTAATTCCGGTTGGAGCCAGGCACAAGTGCCAGCAAGGTAATCGTCTAAAACATCCTATGAATGTCGTAGTTTGTTTTTGTTTTTTTTTCGTATTGATCGTCTCCCGGCTATATTTCTATGTTCTTCCGCTGCCTCGCCGGGGGGCGGATCCGGACTCCCAACAGCCAGCTGTTGCTTTTCTGTGTTTCGATCCTTCAGTAGTTGTTTGTAATTGGCTTAGCAGGTGTGGGATCTGCGTTGCTCGGACCTAGTTTGTAGTAATTGTTGCACAGAGACTTGAGGTACGAATGTGAGCTTTCTTACAGCGTTGAGATTTGGCATGGATATGTTCTCATTCTTGCTGTTCTGTGATGCTGTTTATATTGTTTTGTTACCTGTTGCATTGTGTTGCACTGCATACACGCATCTGTTGCATGTTGTTTTAGATCTCTTGTAGCCGTGCCTTTCGATTGCTGAATTGAGCGTGCCAGGGTGCTTGTAGAGTCGCGCAGGTAACTCCCGTCCCTCATCTCCCTGCTGGCTGTTAGCCACCGTGAGCGGAGTGGGTAGCTCCCAAATCTCATGTGTTGGGAAACAGCATGTTGAGCGTTGATTATGCACCTGGTGCCGTGTGCTGAGACGAATGGGTAGCTCCCATATACTTACACACATTGTGGCCACTGTCTCCTGTTCAGATTCCAGTTGTAGAGTTGCCTTTGGAATCCTTTGGCTCCCTGTGTTCTGTTGTAGCCTTGATCTCATGCATAGCATTTGCATTTTATCTGTTGCTATCTAAATGCTGTTTTCAGTTGCTCTCCGTACTGGGGTTTTACCCATGTGCCTCTGAGGCTGGTATTGTTTTCCTGTATGTGTTTTCAGGTTACCATGGTTTCTCTGCTGGTTGTGGTGTAGACCCAGCTGGAGGTGCCCCAGGAGGTGGTTAGAGTGTCCCAGTTAGTGTATAGCATATTATGTATCAGTACTGATAGCCGGGGATTGTCCTGTGCTTGGTAGTAGTGGTTGTATGGTACTTGATATATGTTTTAATGCTGTACTGTTGTACTGAATTGATTTGGTAAACTGGGATATTTTGAGTATTGTTGTATTTTAAATAATATGTTTTAATCGTCAGGCCAAAGCAAAAATTTTAAGCCACTTTTGTATGCTTCCGCTGTTGTTTTGCGTGGTTTAACTCTGAGTAGAGCACGAGGCCTGACAACTTTAAACCTTATCCTCGAAGAATTGCAATCTTGCACCAGTGATTATATCACTTATTCTTGGGATATAATAACCAGTTCTGATTTAGTAATTCACTGGACTGAGATCCCTATGAAGAATTGGTTATTGTTGTGCTTAGTGATCCGACCCGCACTTGATCATTGTGCTTGTATATTCATCGGCACTTGAACACTACACTTGTACGCTGCACTCGATCTGCACTTTAATAGTTCACACTTCACTAAATCTTCCTCCACTTGACCACTGAATTGCTTTTGCACCAAGCTGGTGAACCAGCTTGGTATTCCCTGCAATCTGGAAACTAATTCTGCTGTAGCAGCTCGGGCATCGCCTCACTATTCCAACGTGGACATCTTCAACTGTATCAGCTTGGACGTCCCCTTAATGTTCCAGTTTGGATATCTCCTTGTTTTTTCCAGACAATCAAGCTGCACATCAATCTTGAGCCGTTAGTAAGATAAAATCAGGTTTTATGCTAATCAAAATTCTTATATGAAAAACAGATCCAACAATCTCCCTCTTTTTGATTTAAACATAACCTGAATAAACATATGCACATATGTTTATGGTTGAAAATATTTCTCCCTCTTTTTGTGGGAATCAAAAAGGGTTTGAAATCTTGTTTCCCCCTTGATATTTAAAAACTAAAACTCCCCCTCAACATATTCACAGGTTAATTTTATTTTTCGAAGATAAAACATTTTACTGGAGATGACAATTTGTGAAAACATGTGCATGAGCTGGATTCTTGAAGAATGGATTTGTGCTATTGAAAGATTCTCATCTACTCAAACCAGAGGAGTAATAAGGATTCAATTTACAGAATCTCTTCCATTTTTTCCTAAGTTTTAGCCTCGCCAAACCTAGAGATCTTGGCATCCACAGATCTCACGCAATCTGTCAGCTCATCAGAACAGATATTACTGCATTTTCCTTTCGAGAAAATGCTCTCCAATTCAATAAATATTACTTCCCCTATCTGTATAAGTGAGGTTTAAAACCATTCTAAAACAATTTTGTATCACAGTCAAGCTTTCGCAGAAAGGCACTTATCAGAGTAGAAAGCATTTTAAAACCGTTAAAAAAATTTCGATTTAAAATGCACTTTCAAGAACAACCTGCTCTGATACCAATTGTTAGGATCGAATAAGAGGGTGTTTCATGAGTTCTCACACAACTAACGTAAGCTCTCACACAACTTTAAACACCGAACCCTCAAATTGCGTGTATGTTAAAATATTTTGAAAATAGACAACACGTAAAGCTGGAACCGGATCGCGCATGGACTCTACCAGCAGCTCTATGAGCTGGTTTTGAACACATGCGATCTGGTTGATTTAAATCTTGAGCTACAATAGCTTAGTGTTCTTGAACTGTGAGTGCACCGAGATACAGATTAAGTTATGAAATGGAATCATACGAAAACAACTCAAACTGAACTCTGAAAATCGAAAGCTTGTTAACAGTTTTAAACATATGCAGGTTTGAAATATGCAATGCGTGTATGTTAAATGCAGATGGATATCGTCATTTGGACCCGGGCCCGATGGGCCGGTCCAAGTCCATCATTAAGTCTATTTAATTAGACTTAATAACTTCATTGTACACACTTGATACAACATCAACCCTAAACCTAGTTCTAGCCGCCTCCCTCCTCTCACACACACGCCGCCGCCTCCGCCGCCTTGCGCCGCTGCCGCCGCCGCCGCCTCGAGTCGTCGGAATTCGTTCCGGCCGATTCGACGAGGAGAATCCGTTCGTGCAGAATTCGTCAGTGCTTCTAGTGCAGCCTGACGAAGGAGTCTCGGTTCTGGTCGTGGATCGGATTGGCGTTTATCTACCGCAATCTACCGACAAGAGCCGGGTTCTTGTAATTCCGGTTGGAGCCAGGCACAAGTGCCAGCAAGGTAATCGTCTAAAACATCCTATGAATGTCGTAGTTTGTTTTTGTTTTTTTTTCGTATTGATCGTCTCCCGGCTATATTTCTATGTTCTTCCGCTGCCTCGCCGGGGGGCGGATCCGGACTCCCAACAGCCAGCTGTTGCTTTTCTGTGTTTCGATCCTTCAGTAGTTGTTTGTAATTGGCTTAGCAGGTGTGGGATCTGCGTTGCTCGGACCTAGTTTGTAGTAATTGTTGCACAGAGACTTGAGGTACGAATGTGAGCTTTCTTACAGCGTTGAGATTTGGCATGGATATGTTCTCATTCTTGCTGTTCTGTGATGCTGTTTATATTGTTTTGTTACCTGTTGCATTGTGTTGCACTGCATACACGCATCTGTTGCATGTTGTTTTAGATCTCTTGTAGCCGTGCCTTTCGATTGCTGAATTGAGCGTGCCAGGGTGCTTGTAGAGTCGCGCAGGTAACTCCCGTCCCTCATCTCCCTGCTGGCTGTTAGCCACCGTGAGCGGAGTGGGTAGCTCCCAAATCTCATGTGTTGGGAAACAGCATGTTGAGCGTTGATTATGCACCTGGTGCCGTGTGCTGAGACGAATGGGTAGCTCCCATATACTTACACACATTGTGGCCACTGTCTCCTGTTCAGATTCCAGTTGTAGAGTTGCCTTTGGAATCCTTTGGCTCCCTGTGTTCTGTTGTAGCCTTGATCTCATGCATAGCATTTGCATTTTATCTGTTGCTATCTAAATGCTGTTTTCAGTTGCTCTCCGTACTGGGGTTTTACCCATGTGCCTCTGAGGCTGGTATTGTTTTCCTGTATGTGTTTTCAGGTTACCATGGTTTCTCTGCTGGTTGTGGTGTAGACCCAGCTGGAGGTGCCCCAGGAGGTGGTTAGAGTGTCCCAGTTAGTGTATAGCATATTATGTATCAGTACTGATAGCCGGGGATTGTCCTGTGCTTGGTAGTAGTGGTTGTATGGTACTTGATATATGTTTTAATGCTGTACTGTTGTACTGAATTGATTTGGTAAATTGGGATATTTTGAGTATTGTTGTATTTTAAATAATATGTTTTAATCGTCAGGCCAAAGCAAAAATTTTAAGCCACTTTTGTATGCTTCCGCTGTTGTTTTGCGTGGTTTAACTCTGAGTAGAGCACGAGGCCTGACAACTTTAAACCTTATCCTCGAAGAATTGCAATCTTGCACCAGTGATTATATCACTTATTCTTGGGATATAATAACCAGTTCTGATTTAGTAATTCACTGGACTGAGATCCCTATGAAGAATTGGTTATTGTTGTGCTTAGTGATCCGACCCGCACTTGATCATTGTGCTTGTATATTCATCGGCACTTGAACACTACACTTGTACGCTGCACTCGATCTGCACTTTAATAGTTCACACTTCACTAAATCTTCCTCCACTTGACCACTGAATTGCTTTTGCACCAAGCTGGTGAACCAGCTTGGTATTCCCTGCAATCTGGAAACTAATTCTGCTGTAGCAGCTCGGGCATCGCCTCACTATTCCAACGTGGACATCTTCAACTGTATCAGCTTGGACGTCCCCTTAATGTTCCAGTTTGGATATCTCCTTGTTTTTTCCAGACAATCAAGCTGCACATCAATCTTGAGCCGTTAGTAAGATAAAATCAGGTTTTATGCTAATCAAAATTCTTATATGAAAAACAGATCCAACAATCTCCCTCTTTTTGATTTAAACATAACCTGAATAAACATATGCACATATGTTTATGGTTGAAAATATTTCTCCCTCTTTTTGTGGGAATCAAAAAGGGTTTGAAATCTTGTTTCCCCCTTGATATTTAAAAATAAAACTCCCCCTCAACATATTCACAGGTTAATTTTATTTTTCGAAGATAAAACATTTTACTGGAGATGACAATTTGTGAAAACATGTGCATGAGCTGGATTCTTGAAGAATGGATTTGTGCTATTGAAAGATTCTCATCTACTCAAACCAGAGGAGTAATGAAGGATTCAATTTACAGAATCTCTTCCATTTTTTCCTAAGTTTTAGCCTCGCCAAACCTAGAGATCTTGGCATCCACAGATCTCACGCAATCTGTCAGCTCATCAGAACAGATATTACTGCATTTTCCTTTCGAGAAAATGCTCTCCAATTCAATAAATATTACTTCCCCTATCTGTATAAGTGAGGTTTAAAACCATTCTAAAACAATTTTGTATCACAGTCAAGCTTTCGCAGAAAGGCACTTATCAGAGTAGAAAGCATTTGTAATCAAAATATTTTTATGCGGAAATAATACGATTAAATCAGTGAACAATTTAATCAATGAGTAAATGTAAAAAGATAGGGATGAGAGATTTGTTCTGGAAGTTCGGAGAAAATCGAAAGCTTGTTAACAGTTTTAAACATATGCAGGTTTGAAATATGCAATGCGTGTATGTTAAATGCAGAAAGCTGTAAAGAAATACACTGCAATTTGTTTATGGAAGTTCGGAGCTGAATCTCCTATGTCTCCCCTTCTTCCGCAACGGGAAGGATCCACTAGAAGACTTTGATTATAGCGGCTCCCCTGCAACCCGATCCAACAGCCCGCAAGCTGCAAGAACTCATAGCCACCTATGCAGACCAGCTTCGTTTACGCCTCAGTGAGAAAGGCTACATAGACTTGTTTAACGTCTCTGTCCAAAGACTACAAGTAAGTCGATTTTGTTTTTGATTCACTCAGCTAATCTAATCATATCTCTCTCAAATATGTGAGTGAATCGTGTGTGAGATTTACAGTGTACGCTCAATCTCTCAAAGATAAAATCTCACACACTAGGAAGTGCTCCTTTCCGAGCTGGTTCTACAATGTCTTCCCAAGGCTTGTGCTGTTGACTAGATATTTCTTTGAAGCTTTTGGTTAGTGCACCAACTCACACTTGGGCATTGAACCAGCTTGCACACCAACTGCCACAGAGTGTACAAACTTGCAACTAGCACCATGTTGCACGTTTTTTGTTTTTACGTTCTGGATTTGCACGACACTTTCATGACTTCATGCATCCGCTCACATTTTCAGCTTGTGCTTTGCTCTAGTTATATATAGCCTCTAACGCAGATTTATCCATTGAACACAAAGTTGTAGCCGTTAAAAAATCTTCTGACACTGTTGTACTTTACGTCCTTTGTCTTTTAATGCATTGCAGGCTTTTCCTCATTTTAAGGACGTGAGCACTGTACTTGAGAAGACAACACAAGAAAATCGATTTGAGTACTGAAAAGCAATCGTCGTATAGTCTCGTATTCAAATCGCTTTACTTGTAGATTTGATAGCATCTGCTGATATGCTATCTGAGCTGGTTTGACCTTAACCAGCTTTTCCAGCTTGTCTTCGTTCTGGTTTGCACTGAGCTGGTCGATACTTCGAGCTGGTTGCTTCTTCAACTGTACTGCTGTTGTTCGCAACTGCTCTTGAACTGATCTGCGCTTCTTCTTTAAGCTGCACTTCTCATCTGCTCTTGTTCTGCTCTTTTACTCAGCTGCTCTTGTTCGTCGCTGGACTCTGAGCTTGTTTCCCAGTTGGTTTCCTTCCCATCTGGTTGATTCTTTCACTACAGCAGTCTTCCGCCTTCTCGTCATCATAGGCGTCGACATTTTTCATCTCTCCCATAAGCATCCAGCCGAGCCAAGATTCCTGTGCTGGTCAAATATCTCTTCTTCTCATCAGCTTGACCAGGATCCTTGATTAGGATTTTTCTTCCCTGATCTGGTTAACAGCTTGGATCTATTGTTCTCGTCAAGAGCTTCCATGTACTTGCTGGTTCTCTTGATCCATTCAGACACCTATTACAAAACTTCAGCAAGTACACTGATCTTTCACTGGTTGATTCAGACAGTTCTTCGAAGGTACTTTAAACCTTTTCCTCGAAGAACTTGTTACGATCTAAAACACGCTCGGGAGTTCAAAGACGGGGGGGGGGGGCGCGGTGAATGAACTCCTTTGCTAATTTTGATTTGAAAATTCTTTTCAAAGGTTTTACAGCTTGACGCTAACTTCCAGCTGAGCTACCAGCTAGGAAGGTATTCTCAATGGATACTATTGTCTCGTGTAATAAAAATATTTTTATGCAGAAATAATACGATTAAATCAGTGAACAATTTAATCAATGAGTAATGTAAAAAGATAGGGATGAGAGATTTGTTCTGGAAGTTCGGAGAAAATTCTCCTAGGTCTCCCTTTCTTCCTCAATGGGAAGGTTTCTACTAGAAGATTTTATTTATACAAACTTTTGTACAAACCCACTCTCGCAACCAGCAGCCGTGAAAACTCCTAGAAATACACCAACGAAACATAGACCCACGATCGGGGTCGCAAAAAAAAATACACAACATTCAGCTGGCTGTGCTATTCTTAGCACTTCTACACTCTCTGTTTTGATTTACAAAGACAATACTACAGAGAGTGTAAGTAGAAGAGTATGTGACACAGAGTTGAATGAAGCATTCTGTGCTTGTGTCACTTGTAGCAAGCTAGTTCAAGATGAACTCTGATTGTGTTTGTGAGGATTCGGTTAGCTTGTGTGTTCAATGAAGTGTTGTCTGATTCGTAAACTATTCACAACATCTCTTCTCTTCTATATATACCCTTTGGATACAACGATAATAAATGTAGCCAGTAGACACATTGAATGTATCCAAATTGAATTTCCTGCGGCGTCTTAAATGTATGTACAATGAAAGTAAATTTTCGTTAAATGCATTGCCCTTTTTAGGAACTCTGCGTCGTCTTCAGTTTGTACCGTATCTCTGCATCACTCCAGAGATTTCGAATGTTTCAAATCAAATTGTACGTAGATTCAAACATTCCAAAATGCAAATTGCTAAGTTTCCCTTAACTTAGCTGGCCTCCTGATCTGGTTCCAGAGTATTGAGCTGCTCTTCTTGATTGGATTCTTATCTTGATCGAACCATACTGCTCTTATTTTTGTTTTATGCTGATTTGAATATTAATCCCTGTATGCTCATATCCTCAATTTCATGCCATTTGTAAAGTTAATCTGCTCTGAGCTGGTTTCCTTAACTGATCTTCGAGTTGGTTACTCATCACTCCAGCTGGTTTGTTATCTGCGATCTGTTTTCACAACTGTAGGTCACCATTTTCCTGCTCTTCGAATTTTCTCAATTGACTTGCCCTTATCTGGTTGAGCATTTTCAAACTGATATGTGCAAGGCCTAGTATTCAGCTGGTTTGTCCTAAACCATCATACCTTAATATCCTGAGCTAGTGTGACCTCAACCAGCTTGACCAGATTACCTTTGCTAGTTTGTCCTTAACCAGCATACCTGAATGCTCTGAGCTGGTTTTCACTTGACCAGCTTGACTTTGTTCCGATCTGGTTTCTATGTCCACGTAGTAAGCTTCGTCCAGATTTGGTGCCTTTGGTTTGATTGATCTCTTTTATTTCTCATCACCAAAACTTCTGAAATTACTCTAACACTTTCCCCATTTTTGGTGATGACAAAACATTGGTTAGTAACACAATTTCGTCACAGACAAAAAAATTTTATTTGACATTTGAGTAATACAATCAACTTGATTCTAAAAATAGAGTTCATCTTTCCTCAAAACCATCTACTCCTCTTGTAGCCACTGCTTCCTTCTCCCCTTCTATAATTTGGTCCTTTACCTCGAGTACTGCTTGGACCTTCCCCTAGTTTACTCAGTCCTTGTCCTCCTTAAAAATTATGGTGTTGTCCTCCTTCCCCCTTTTTGGCATCACCAGTCTTCTTGAGGTGATTAACTAATTCGAGCAGCTGCAACTTAACAAAGTCAAGATAATTGGTAAGCTGGTATTGTGCAGCGAGCTGCCGAACTAGATTGGTTTCTAATGCTGTCTGGGAGGAAGTGACGTTTGGTAGCGATTTGTGTCCATATTTTTGTTGGGATCCGGATCATGCCCCCCGGCGAGGCAGCGGAAGAACAGAAATTACATGTCCGGGAGACGATCAATACGATATAATACAAAAATTATGACATTCATAGGGTGTTCAAAACACTACCTTGCTGGCAACTCGTGCCTGGCTCCGACCGGTTTCGTAAAGAAACCGGCACTTCACGGTAGACTGCGGTAGTTAACGCCAATCAGGTCCACGATCGGAGACTAGGTTCCTTCGTCAGCCTGCACTAGTAGAGCTGATGAGATCTGCACGGACGGATTCTCCTCGTCAAATTTGGCCGGAACAAATTCCGGCGAAGAGACGGGGCCGGCGGGGCCGCGGCGGCGGCGGCGGCTCTTTGAGAGAGAGTAGGAGCGGCTATTGATTAGGGTTAGGGTTAATAGTTTGTCTAGTGTGTTTTTTATGATTGAAATTAAGTCTAATTAAATAGACTTAAGTGTTAGACTTAAGTGTTGGACTTGGACCGGCCCAACGGGCTCGGGTCCAACGGATGAACATTCAGTTCATCTCCACCACCGAGACTTCATCGTAACTCCGATCGCCGATCAGATCGAACCGATCGATTCAGTTTTCAAAACTGAACACTATGATCTGAAAAACCGTTTTTTCAGAACCCCAGTGCAAAATGACGGTTTTGCCCCTCAACAGCGGGAAACCCCGGTTTGACCCCTGTTGACTTTTAGGAAGTCGCACTCCCTAAAATCCTCTTCTCGTGCTCAACACATTGAGCTGAGTATCCGTGCAGGAATCTCGAATCCAGTACTTGTGTTACCCTCAATGGTTCAGGGATACAGTTAGCCGTGGGCCCACAACCATTGTGGCTCCGGAATCACAATTCCGGACCTGCCCAACGGATCATGGTAAGAGCGTCTAGAAACATCGCCCCATGATCCCCTAGGTATCACTGATAGTGCCTGCCAGAACCAGTTGGTCGTGGTTAGCGTAC
>KQ988234.1:28968-42351 GCA_001598015.1 Dorcoceras hygrometricum
GCTTTTTTTATTTGCCTGATCCTCCGAGCACCAACAGCAAAACTGGCAGGCGAGATATTTTTGAGCTGAAAAACCTGCAAACACTTTATCAGATATGGGATTTCAGGTGTACGGATGAGGTTCTTCGTAGAATCCCAAACTTAAAAAAATTGGGAACTATTTACAAGTGATTCCCTGATGGCATTGGATGGGATTACTATGAAGTTTACAATCTTGCACATTTGCGTAATCTCGAATCAGTTACCTTAGAGTGTCCCTGGGAGAAACTGCCACAAAATCTCTGTTTTCCGTGTTCTCTCAAGAAGTTGACTCTGATAGGCTGCAAAGTGTCTTGGGAATATTTGACGGTGGTTGGCTCACTGCCTCATCTTGAAGCTCTCCATCTGATGTATTGCGCTGTCATGGGACGTGAGTGGAATCCTGTGGAAGGACAGTTCCTAAAAATGAAGTCCTTAAGAATTGCTGATACAGATCTTGAGGAATGGGTAGCGGACAGCTCTCACTTTCCAAACCTTGAGAAACTTCAACTAAGCTTCCTAAGGCACTTGAAGGAAATCCCATATGGAATTGGAGAAATTGGAACACTAAGAACAATTTCATTATTTGACTGCAGTTCATCATCCAATGCTTCTGCAGAGAAGATACAAGAAGAACAACTACAACTTGGAAACTCTGACCTTCAAGTAAGTGTTAGAAGAAAAAAACAAACTTCAGGTTTGTACTGTATTTCTGGGTTTCCTGGCTGAGAAACTAGTCATATATTCACGATTATTGAATTTTGTTGTCTAATATTATATATCACTTCAATATCATGTGACATGAAGAGATTTCAAGTCTTTGTTTTCCAATGTAAGAGAATGTTTTGCTTTTTTTTTTTTTTACAAATGTGAATGATTTACTACATATCCTTTCTCGACGCTTGTATAATCAGTTGCGAGTTGTCGTCTCGCATATCAAGCATATTGTCTTGGTTTTACTTTGGAAACTTCCATAAAGTGTGAAATCTATGTCCGATGAAAACTAGGTCTTAGTCGGTGAATGAGATCCTATGTTTGGGTATTGTCCACAATGCAAATCTAATAGTTATCATTTGGCTAAATACTTGGGATTCATGTTTAACCTGACATGAATATATATTTTAATTAAATGATAGTCATTAAATTTACCTTTAGGTAATGTGTTATAGGTCGATCTAAATCGTCATTGTCTCACGGATATATATTCGTAACATGGATGGGTCTGTTTGAAATCTATGTTTGATGAAAACTAGGTCTTAGCGATCAATGAGATCCTATAGTGTGGGTATTCAGTATTATATTCACTGCAGATCTAATAGTTATCATTTGTCTAAATACGTACGATTCATATTTGACCTCACATGAATATATATTTTAATTAAAATGAGTTATTAATTTTACCTTTAGGATAATGCGCCAAGGGTAAGCTGATCGAAATCCTCATGTCTCACATATATATTTGTCAAATTTGTAATGTTTATGTTTATTAAGTAAAAAATATTATCTTTTGTATAATAAATAGTATTTCTTCATAAGTTGGATCAGAAATTCATATTAAGAGATAACCCATGAGACGATCTCTCAGGAGCTTGTATTCTCGAAAAATAAAATATAATATTTTTATCCATTCGGGGTCGGAAAAATTCATCTCTCATATTTGACCTGTTCGACGATCACCGAGTATAATGTTTTATTGTTTCAAGATATATCATGTTTCTAATCAGTGACCATCTTGAGTGTACTGTCGATTTTCATGTGATTTTCTTTCGTAATAATGTCAGCTTAATTTATCATAGTGAGATTTTGATACCACCACGATATGTGTATGTCTAAATTGTGTCCATTCTTGTCAATTTCCTTTTTGTCAATAATTTTTGCTTATTTCAAGTGGGATTAGAACTTTAATCCTAACACAATCTTTCAGCGGAAAAAAAAAATTAATCATAACGACGATATAAAAAAAAATCGAATAGGGAAGCTGGGGGTCTTGAATATGCAAAGCTCAAGGGTAGAATGGAGGTTCTGCAAAGAAACCAAAGGTGAATGAGAATACTTAATTTTGACTAAATATCTTCCTTAGTTGTTTTCTGAAATATATAGATAATAATTAATGGACATGAATTTGCAGGATTTATATGGGAGAGGACCTGGATTCACTGCGTCTGAAAGAGCTGCAAAGCTTGGAACATCAGCTCGATACTTCTCTGAAACATATTCGCACTCGAAAGGTATCACTCCGAAATTTCTGCGACGAAATAACCGGTGCACATTTTGCTAAAATAAATCTCTTGCGACGCTAGCAGAGCCAAAACTTGCTTATATTTTTTCCAAATGAGAGAGGAACTATACCTTTGTATTGATCTTTTGCAAATGAAATATAAATATGTGTATACTCATTGTAAGATATTTAAATGTGTAATTTGAATGTGATCTAGTCGTAATGTTAGCTCAGAAATCATGTATTCATGACCAGTAATTAATAACTAATTATGTTATTTAGTTTTGAGTTTTTCATGCATGCAGCATAAACTTATGCATGAATCAATTTCTGAGCTTCAGAAAAAGGTTAGCACTCTAATTCTTATATTTTGTTTTTAGATTGACTAATTCTTAATTTTAATGGATTTTTGGGTATCGATTTTTAGTTAACCGGCCCAGTGTATATATATATATATATTAACACACTATTTACTATAATTTTATATTAATATTAGATTAAGTTTTATTTTTAAGAGTGGGATAAGGGATAGGTTTTGGCTTCTAATAGTTATGTTTTCTTTTTGTGGCTAATTTTTTTAGTAAGATGTTATAATTGAGACTTGAGATGCAACTTTGATGGTGATAGTAGTTTTTGAACTTTGTTTTAATATGTAGCTTTAAAATTGAAAATATGTATAATGCCATCGGGTATGTGGGTTTTGGAATGGGCCGGGTCAGAGTCCAATTTCATTGGCGGGCGGGTCATGCGGTTGGTCCAATATGTCGTAAACCCGTAAACCGATCCAACAGCCATCGTTATATTATGACTCTACTTTCAAATAACCAAAGTTTTTCCTATAAACATAACATAAGGCTTAACACCCTTCTTTTTGGTTGCAGGACAAGGCCTTGCAGGAGCAAAACAACTTGCTCGCAAAAAGGGTAACATTTTTTGCTATGATTTCGAAGGCAATTAGTCGACAATTGACTTTGAAAGATTTTATAGAAATGTAATTTTTGACATTTTCTGATACTATATCATTCTAAAAATGTGCAAGTGTTTTTAAAAGATTTAAAAATGTTGCTATAGAGAGATGGCATTATGTTATTCTTAGCAAGGTCATGTTGAGATCAGCTAGGAATTTTTATTGCAAAAGTCTTCACTGCTCGAAACCACGAAAAATATCATATAGCATATATCGACGCCTTGAGCGTATATCATTCGACAAAATCGATATGAGATATCCGAGTAGCTAGATATTCTAAAGTTTTTGCAACTTATTACACCTACAGCTGAAAAAGAAGGAAGAAGAATCAAGTGTGACCAGAAATCTGTGCGAATAAGTGCAGAACCATGAGCTAAACTCGCCTTTTTTCGGCTTAAGATAGCCTTTGAGCTCCTTGAATATCAGGTATGAAATATGATCTCATTGAATATTATCGTGGAAAATTCGACGGGTGAACCATATGCTATTTTTCTTGTGACTTTCAAGCATAAGTAACTAGATCTTATTTCATTGAGTTTGTATTATGTACTTTACATACTCAGATCTTGCGTATTTTGTGTGCATTTAGGCAAAAGGCGAAGAATCAACATGAAATATATTTTTCCATTCCCTTGAGAAACGAACAATATTTTTATACTCGAAATGCTAGCATACATGTAAACCTTTTCGTTACGTCGTTATATGTATATATCCCTGATTTTATTAGATTCTACGAGGATTTTTACTAATGCAGTGAGATATACCAATCTGTGGGAGAGAACACCAGCAGTGCAGGCAATGAAGGAACTCCAAACCAACATACTAATACCGCGATGCCTCTATGGATGATGCCTCATTTTCATGACACTTACAACAATGTTTGTTAAAGAGGTAAAAAAAAGAAAGGAAACAGGGAAAAGTGGGTTAGCATGCTATTAACTTTAGAGTGTGAGTACCATTTAATATCATGTGACATGAAGAGATTTCAAGTCTTTGATTTCCAATGTAAGAGAATGTTTTGCTTCTTTTGTTACAAATGTGAATGATTTACTACATATAATTGATGGGAACTCTCCTTTCTCGACACATGAATCATTACGCTCCTTATTTTTTTACGAAGGATCCATCCTAATGTTTTGTATAATCATTTGCGAGGAGTGTCTTGCATATCAAGCATATTGTCTTGGTTTTACTTTGGAAACTTCCATAAAGTTTGAAATCTATGTATGATGAAAACTATGTCTTAGTCGGTGAATGAGATCCTATGGTTTGGATGGTGAACCATATGCTATTTTTCTTGTGACTTTCAAGCATAAGTAAATTGAGTTTGTATTATGCACTTTACACACTCAGATCTTGCGTATTTTGTGTTCATTTAGGCAAAAGACGAAGAATCAACATGAAATAGATTTTTCCAAGCCCATGAGAAACGAACAAAATTTTTATATTCGAAATGCTAGCATACATGTAAACCTTTTCAATATGTCGTTACATATACATATCGTCGATTTTATTAGATTCTACTAGGGTATTTACTAATGCAGTGAGATATACCAATCTGTGGGAGAGAACACCAGTAGTGCAGGCAATGAAGGAACTCCAAACCAACATACTAATACAGCGATGCCTCAATGGATGATGCCTCATTTTCATGACACTTACAACAATGTTTGTTAAAGAGGTAAAAAATGAAAGGAAACAGGGAAAAGTGGATTACCATGCTATTAACTTTAGAGTGTGTGAGTACCATTTAATATCATGTGACATGAAGAGATTTCAAGTCTTTGTTTTCCAATGTAAGAGAATGTTTTGCTTTTTTTTTTTTACAAATGTGAATGATTTACTACATATAATTGATGGGAACTCTCCTTTCTCGACACTTGAATCATTACGCTCCTTATTTTTTTTACGAAGGATCCATCCTAATGTTTTGTATGATCAATTGCGAGTTGTTGTCTCGCATATACAAGCATATTGTCTTGGTTTTACTTCGGAAACTACCATAAAGTGTGACATCTATGTCTGATGAAAACTAGGTCTTAGTCGGTTAATGAGATCCTATGGTTTGGGTATTGTCCACACTGGAAATGTAATAGTTATTTTTTGTCTAAAAATACGTGGGATTCATGTTTGACCTCACATGAATATATTTTTTAATTAAATGATAGTCATTAAATTTACCTTAGGTCGAGTGCCAATTAGTTTGGTTTGAGTTTTATTATAAACTGAATTATTTGATCGTATCGATCCAGTTCTGTATGTATCTGTGTGTCGAGCGTATACTAGATTCTATAAATGATAACGGGATGGATTATGCGTGAATGGACTTATTTGAAGGATATAATTTAAAGTAACTATGTGTAAAGTTTAATTTAATTGATTGAAAAAATCAATATTTGTTTCCAAAACACATACATGAGATATAGTTTTTTTTAAGGAAACACCGCTAGATGATGTCGAGATTAGACAGATCTCTGTCTGTATATAATATGTCTCAAAGTAGATAGCACAATAATAGGAAGAGACTGTATCAAGACCTCCGCAATAGAACAATATAAGTTTGCTAACACAGGTAAGTTAAAAGAATAACTAAACTTAACAGCATTAATTATCTTCTATTTTCAAATGTTAAACACGAATAATTTGTGATTAATTTTTTTCATTTTATTTTATATAAGTAGCAAGTTCTAAATTCATTAATATTTTGATAATAGGCGGTAGTATGGTTTTGAAACAACTTCCAAAATTGCAATTTTTGGTGTTATAAATAAATACTAAATTATCACCATATTTCAATAACAGTACTCTTCCGACAAATCGTAATTATCATGTGGAAGGACAGCTGTCGGTCGAGGAGTGGATCTACAAAATAAACAACTGAAATATGGGAAATGCCTCATCTCAGGCATCTTAAAATAGCACGAGGCTTTTTTTATTTGCCTGATCCTCCGAGCACCAACAGCAAAAATGGCAGGCGAGATATTTTTGAGCTGAAAAACCTGCAAACACTTTCTAGGATATGGAATTTTAGGTGTACGAATGAGGTTCTTCGTAGAATCCCAAACTTTAAAAAACTGTGAATTGCCTACGAGTTATCCTCCGATGGCTTTGGATGCACATCTTGCACATTTGCGTAATCTCGAAACATTTACCTTAGAGAGTTATGATAAACTGCCACAAAATCTCTGTTCTACGCGTTCTCTCAAGAAGTTGACTCTGATTCATTTGTAGTTTTGATTACAATTTCCGGATATTTTTATTGGGGCTTATTAAGCTATAAAAAAGAAAAAGAAAATGATGATGGTGAAGAATATTGAAAAATTAGATAATAACAAGGAATCAAGAAGAAATTTATTCTTATTTATATACTATGTTTTTTGAGATTTTTTTAGTTTTTTTATTACAAATATTTTATTTACTTTTTATGTATTCATTATAAATATCTATACTTTCTAAAGTTCAAGATTTACGTATATGGTTTCAAAATTAATCTTTGAAAAATAGATACCGTCATTGCTAGTAAAAATTCTAACACAAACACTCTAATTAGCTTGGTCAAAAGTCAATTTTATAAGACGCTTCTTCAATCCAAGTCAAACCTCCAAAATATCGGTAGAAGTCTTCAGCCTCTCAAAAGGCAATTATTCAAATTCTACATTCGACAAATGAACAAATTATCTAGCATTAGACATATTTTCTGTGATGCATCGACATTAAATTCGAAATCATGGTACCGGACTTCACTCGGCGGTGGCTGATCCAAGGATACAAGAAAGACAATAAATTATTGGATTCAAAAAGACGTTGGTTTTTTACCAAAGGAAGGCTCCCAACGGAAAGAAGATGAATTGGATCATGCACGAGTACACCCTTCGACAGAGATCCACTTGTAATGATGCCAACAACAACGTGCACATAAATAATTATTCAAACTCTGTCAATTTAACAATCTCGTATCAGTTTCTAATATTTAGTTTAATATTTGGTCCGAAGTTGCATGAAAAATTGTGTATCATTTTTGTTTTTCTGTTTTCCTAACATTGTGTTTGTTCACAACTCCTGCAGTCAGACAACTGCGTGCTGTGTCAGATTTACGAAAGAAACGAGATGCAGTGATACAACCGAATCTTCCAACGCAGATGTTGAAGTGCCACAGACGAACCAGGCAAGGCCGCAGCAGATTGGTCTAGCGATACAGTCGAATCTTGGTGGACAGTTTGAGAATCCAATGAACTGTGTTCCACACAACAAAACCAGTATGATAATCAAGAAAGCAGCCGAAAGCCTTTTATTGATGACTGGAACCTCATGGACATCGACGCAAATCTAAGTTTATGTCTACATATCCCAACGGATTTGGAGACGTCGATTTTTCTGATCAAAACTCCAACGGATTCGAACACCTCAGTTTTCTTGATCAAAACTTCAACCATTTTCCATCACTCGACTTCTTCGATCAACCATTTTCCATCACTGGACTCTTGCAGTTAGACAACTGCGTGACGTGTCGGATTTACAAAGAAAACCAGCTGTTGTTTCTTCTTCTAACTCAGCCTGCATGACGAACAACAACGATAGAAAGGAAGACGAGGCTATCGAAGACATTGGACAGTATCTTCTTGACAATTTTGACTGAGTACAGAGGGTCGAGGAATACATGATGCAGAACTCATCGTCTTTTTTTTAAATGTGTAATCTCATCATTTATTGTTCGAAGGACGATCCATTGTATAACTTTGTGGGTACTCTTTTTCTTTTTCAAGGGTTTTTTCCTACCGGGTTTTTCTATGAAAAGATTTTAACGAGGCCCACAATCATGGTTTTCCGATCTGTGTACTACATGAATTGCATTTCAAACTTTTTGTATGTTTTATACGTTTTTTCTAATGAATTTAGTTCTGTTTCTTTAATTTTTTTGAAGAAAAGGAACAATCGAGTCTCTCATGGGTGTACATGTAAATAAGTAGCTGATACTTTGAGTGTTCTTTGTCATTAGTTTATTTAATAATAGAATAGAATATATGGATTTCAAATATGCTCATCTAAATACGACCGTAACTATTTAAATGAGTTTTTATCAAGAATTTGATATTCAATTTATATGATATTGTTTAATTTATACTCTCCTCCTATGATTTTATTAATAACGTTGGTACCATTAATACGAAGTTGGGAAGTCGGCTTCCAGTTGATTATTTGTCGAAGCTAGCTAAGTTTAGATATTTGGACTTAAGGACGTGGAAGCCAGTGGCATTGCTAATATCATGGTTGTGTTGGATTCAACTGAGAAATTTTCTTTTTAGGAAAGTTTACGACCTCTACAACATTCTAAACCCGTGGAGTCGTTAAATTTGAATATAGCAAATATTTCAGGTAGACTCGTAGCATCGGGGATAGCTTGCCAATTACTCTGCAAAAATATGTACAATAATAAAAACAAAAATCGAATTACAAGTAGTGGAATCATTTGTGCTGTGAACCATTGTTGCACGAGAGATGGGGAGATATGAGTCTGTTGCATGAATTGTTTGTCAATGAAACAAAAATTTCTAAGCAGTATATCTAAGCAGAATAGCATTGCTGGTCTGGAATCCTGTCCACGCCAGAGCATACCAATTTCAAGAAGAAATTGACGTCAACCGACTCCAGCCCAGTCCTGGTAACAGACCAGGGGCGTTTCTTCTTTATGACTGGACCGGGCTTCAGCCCAGTCTGGCTCAGCCCTTATAGGTATACTATATATATGTGTATATGTATGTATAGATAAAAGATTGGGCTTTTGTTTATTTTAGCCTACCCACCCGAAGACAAGTCTAGCCCAACTCTTATAGGTGTATTATATATATGTGTATATATATAAGATTGAACTTTTATTCATTTTAGTCCACCGACTCAATTATTTATCCAGCCCACCAAACTAAAAAATCATAGTTTCGCCCCTAGTAACAGACTATATGTGCTACATGTTGTTTGACTATTATTGTAACATAAATACGGCAAGCGTCTCATGCACTAATTGAACCAAAATATTCCCAGATAAAGGAGAGCCCGGCGGAAGTAAAAACTTGCACTTTCACACAGAACTGTAGTTGACTGATGAATGTTGACAAAAATACAAGGCAAAGCATGCTGGCTAGTTCCCATCAAAAGTTAATAAATTCAAAAAAAAAAGCTACAAATACAGTTGCCACGTAATATCTACAAAGCCGTTCCGAACTCAAGATATGACTCAACGAAGAAATGAAAGCATACCTCTTGGCTTCTTGTCCTCTTACTTTTCAGCCAACCTCGTGGAAGTCTCTCGGGTGTCTACGGCAACTTAGTACGGATTTCCGAGCATAGTGCTCAGTTTGCCACTTCTATAAGAATTTGCAAGCCAACTGACCACTTTAAATTTGTTATCTGGATGCTCTAATCTTATTTCATGAAGAGTACAACACGGGACAGCCAAACACATGGAAATGTTGAAAAATAAATCACTCATTGATTGCAATCCATATAATAACGTAGTAGAAAATTAGGAACCGGACTGTAACAACTAACAGAATTTTGTAGCAATTTGGAATTGTAAGTTGTAACATCTTTATAAGATAAAACGGCTTTCAAGTACACATATTTTCTAAAATAAAACATCCTTTCAAACATACAAATAAAATGATGTGAAAAAAAAAAACACCAATGTTACAGCCAGCCATTAGTTTCTTTTATAGTATAGTCATGCATTAGTTCTTGAACCCAGTGATTTGAGGTCATATTAAATCTACACATCCACCATTCCTGTTGCCAAAGGCCAGAACTAACCATGCAGAAAGGTTACAAATTTGTTCTAAAATACCAACGATGAAATAATGTTATTAACTATTATATCCATATCATAAAACAGAAAATTTATGGCATAAGGAGATTCCTGTGAAGCACGAAGTCACTATCATATAATCAAGAAACATATTAGTCATTTTATGACACCACGGAATCTCACATAGAATCTAAATTAGATAGAAAGCTCATTAAAAGTCTATTCATGCCTTTGATATATGGTAAGACATAACGTCGAAGGTTCTCGGGTAAGCTAGAAAGCAAAGTAAGCCAAAACCTGTGGAAGTATCTCATACCATACCTCACCCCTCTTAGGAAAGGCAGCAGCAATAACTCTCCGGGCTAGCTCTCTCGTTTGTTTGCCTTCATCGCACAAAACCACACAAATACGTGGTGAGATAAAGCAACGTAGTTCACTTATTAAATACAAGTCATATGATGAAACTGCAAGGCTTGGTTCTACATAAGAAAAATGGTGAATGTACCTCTGATCGAGCCATATTCAGGTGCTGAAATTAGCATCCTGGGAATCATTCTAAATGGGGCCTCCAAAATATCGATAGAAGTCTTCAGCCTCTCAAAAGGCAATTATTCAAATTCTACATTCAACAAATGTACAAATTATCTAGCATTAGACATATTTTCAAAATTCGAAATCATGGTACCACACTTCAAGTGAAAGCTCCTCAAAACTAGAAAGGGAGTACTTATACTTAAGACAATCACATAAATGACCGAAAAACAAGAAATAAAATTTGTGGTTTATGAAATTCTAATCCCTTATAGCAGTAATATTTACAGAACATACAGAATTTTAAAGATATGGTTGCTTCAGATCCTCTATACCAAGAACATTTCCTTATCCAAAATTACTTGACAAGGCATCACCTGAGATCCTTGGCATCGGACTCCAAGTCATTTGCTGTGCAATTACGTCTAGATGTAAATCTTGTAGACCTTTATATTTCAAACCAATACAGGAAATAATTACTGGAAATTGTACATTGTAACTGGAACATTTTGAAACAAAGAAAATGATGCAATATATGAGAATATAAGTCATGCAGTATCAGATTCCAGACGATCAAAAATGCAATAGAACTCTGTATGGAACTGCATAGCCAAAAATATTCAACTCCACCATACATGACCCAACAAGGAAAAAGCATCCTAGTAAATATTCATTACATTCGAGACTTTCAAGTTAAAATACCTTATAACTTTTACAAAAATGTACATCGATACATTACTGGTCCGAAGTATTGCTGTAAAATGCTTGATTCTTATTCATCTGTTTGAGATTATTTTAGCATTAGAAGCTCAAGTGTCACTTTCAAAGGCGCTGTCAAAGACCATATTCAATTTGAACTACTCAATTCTGAATCAAAAATCAAACGTGAGAGCTTCTGCAAGACTCCATCATGTTTCAGTCATCGCCTGTGGCTCCATCACAAGTCAGGTTTATGCCTTGACATACTTGTCGACATACCCCTGCAGTAAAGTACCAAAAGAATGGATCATTTAAAAGTGAGTGAATCTAATTAACCAAAAGTGGAAACTCTACTAATAGGATATTTGGTGTCAATTTCTGAGTCAACACGAACTATAAATTTTAAAAGCATAGAAAATACACAAAGATTATCATGACCATTATAACTTTGAAGTAAACATGAAAAAAATCATGTAAAGTATTAAAAGCAAAAAGACAAAGCAGAATTAAATCTTAGTTCCAGAAAAGGCATACTGTTACATCGGTAATTCTCCAAGCGGACTTGTCTCGTTGTGTATGCGGCACAATGGGGCGTGTTGGTGCCTTGCACGGGGCTGAGTGCATGCAGCAAAGGCAAAGCAAGAGTTGGCCAAGATGGACCCTTGTTTGCACTAGTCCATTGGGTGGATGGACTAGTCCATGGCATGTGCGCGGCGCGTCATGTGGTGCACAAGCTATGCGGGATAGCTTGGGCACACTGGACTGGATATTGCTAGCACAGTTAAGCCTTGGTGGCCGGGCAAGACTAGTTCATGGACGGAGTGAACTAGTCCATGTGGGCAGATCGGTCCACACGGTTGGAACGCGATAGTGCTGGTTCTGTGTGCGAGCAGGACTAGTTCATGGTGCGCGTGCGGCGCATCATGATGTGCTAAGTTATGTGTGATAACTTAGGCACAATCGGTTGGGCAGTATGCATCAAAGACATGGCACATTTGGGTGGATGTGTTGGAACAAGTGCAGGAAGTTCAAGGCATGGTGCTGGAAGTGCTTGAACTTTGGTTGCTGCATGCATGGGCAAGTGCTGGCTGATATGTTGGATAAGGCAAAGCGGGTGAAGGCTGTTTTCAGACATTTTGGGCAGTTGGGACAGGTGTTGGCTGGTCTGAAGCATGCTGGACGCGTGGAGAAACCTTATAGCAACATCTGGCGGCAGTTACTTACAGTTGCATGTATTGTTCCTTGTCTTTTGTATATATGCATGCCTTGAGTTGCACAAGGGCAATAGACACGAGTTGTGTGAGCCTTTTGTGTGTGCAAACCTTGGCTTCCTTTGTAATCTATTGTGGTAATAGTAATCCAAAGGTTGGGCATTGCCCGTAAACTGTTGTGCCTTTACATTGTGCAAATGTATGTTGGTTTGGTTGGCTCATTGGTGAGTTATATTCACTAAATATACATACACGAGTGTTGAATTGGCTGATTGAATCTGTGTGGGATTCAAGCCGCACAAGGTTTGGAAAAACAAGTGTGTTATCTTGTTGGTGCGAAGAAACCTTGTGACACCTACTATGGTGGTGACGGGTGACGGAGAATTAGGGTTCGATTCCGGAGAGGGAGCCTGAGAAACGGCTACCACATCCAAGGAAGGCAGCAGGCGCGCAAATTACCCAATCCTAACACGGGGAGGTAGTGACAATAAATAACAATACCGGGCTCTACGAGTCTGGTAATTGGAATGAGTACAATCTAAATCCCTTAACGAGGATCCATTGGAGGGCAAGTCTGGTGCCAGCAGCCGCGGTAATTCCAGCTCCAATAGCGTATATTTAAGTTGTTGGAATTAGGGTTCGATTCCGGAGAGGGAGCCTGAGAAACGGCTACCACATCCAAGGAAGGCAGCAGGCGCGCAAATTACCCAATCCTAACACGGGGAGGTAGTGACAATAAATAACAATACCGGGCTCTACGAGTCTGGTAATTGGAATGAGTACAATCTAAATCCCTTAACGAGGATCCATTGGAGGGCAAGTCTGGTGCCAGCAGCCGCGGTAATTCCAGCTCCAATAGCGTATATTTAAGTTGTTGCAGTTAAAAAGCTCGTAGTTGGACTTTGGGTTGGGTCGGCCGGTCCGCCTTCGGTGTGCACCGGTCA
>KQ988234.1:54873-82307 GCA_001598015.1 Dorcoceras hygrometricum
CAGTTGTATGCTTTGTTCCTTGTCTTTTGTATATATGCATGCCTTGAGTTGCACAAGGGTAAGAGACACGAGTGTGTGAGCCTTTTGTGTGTGCAAACCTTGGCTTCCTTTGTAATCTATTGTGGTAATAGTAATTCAAAGGTTGGGCATCGCCCGTAAACTGTTGCCATTTACATTGCTTGAGTGTGTGTGGTCTGGTTGGCTCATTGGTGAGTTATATTCACTAAATATATATACACGAGTGTTGAAAAGGCTGAATCTGTGTGGGATTCAAGCCGCACAAGGTTTGGAAAAACAAGTGTGTTATCTTGTTGGTGCGCAGAAACCTTGTGACAGTTGGTACCAGAGCCTCGTTTTGTGTGGCTGTCATCGAATTGCAGACGTGCAGAAATGGGGGAAGATTCTAGCACATCATCTTCTATGAATACCTCGTTGCGGGATCGTATCCTGGAACTTGAGACCCGAATGCGGAGGGTTGAAGGACTTCTCGGAGCTCCAACCGGGAAGCCAACAGAAACAATATATCAGCAAGTTGAGGGCTTGTTGAATGCAGTGGAAAGTAATGTTGGTTCTATTGCGGATCTATCTACTTTCATTGAAACTCGGATGGTATCTGCTGGGGAGGAGATCGATTCCAAGCTGAAAGGATTCGACCTCGAGTTGAATTTGTTGAAGAAGGCGGTTGGTGCTGAGACTACCTCGAGAGCATCTTCTTCAACAAAGTTCAAAGTGCCGGAGCCGAAACACTTTTGTGGTGTGCGTAGCGCCAAAGAACTTGAAAACTTCCTATGGGATATGGAGACGTATTTCAAGGCGGCGAAGATTCCGGACGAACAGATGGTGTCCATCGCAAGCATGTACCTTGGTGGGGATGCGAAGCATATGGGGACTATGCGGGATTATGTGAAGGATTTCAGTTCTTTGATGTTGGACGTACGGGATATGTCGGAGGAAGACAAGCTCTTCAACTTTCTGGCAGGATTGCAACCTTGGGCTCAAGCGAAACTGCGGAGGCAACGGGTCAAGGATTTGCCATCTGCCATCGCTGCTGCTGATAGGTTGGTGGACTTTAAAGCCATTGGCGCTGATGATGCGAACCCCTTTGAGTCGAATGGTAAGGGAAAAGCTAAATTTGGCAAATCTGACAAATTTAGGCTGAAAGATAACGACGAGGGTGGGGCAAGTATCACAAAGGAAACCAAAGAAGCTTTCGTCTTTGAGAAGGCAAAGCGTGGATGTTTTATCTGCGGTGGTGATCACCGGATGCGGGACTATCCGAAGAAAGGAAAGCTCTCTGCTTTGGTGGCCGAGGAGAAACCAAGGCAGGATGATGAGGAGCCCGTACGAATGAATCCTCTACAATTGTTGGGTGCCTTACATGCGGGACCAAGTTCTCAATCGAAAGGCTTGTTGTATGTCAAAGCCTTCATAAATGGTCAAGAGGTGTTGGCCATGGTGGATACGGGTGCGACCCATAACTTCGTGGCGGAGCGGGAAGTTCCAAAGTTGGGTTTGACATTGACCCAACATTCAAGCCACATCAAAGCTGTGAATTCGGATGTGACACCGGTGAAGGGCAAGGCCAATGTTGAATTGCGAGTAGGCAGTTGGTTTGGGAAGTGCAGGCTAATGGCTGTCCCCCTTGACGACTATGATGTCATTCTGGGCAACGAATTCTTGGCGGATGCTCAAGTGGCTGTGATGCTGTGAGGCTCTCTGCTCACAATTAATCCTCTAATATTAATCAGTGGGTTTATTAATTTAAACTAAATAAGTTTAATAATTCTAATCTGGTTTATACATAAGTTACTAAAAAAAATTTTCAACCAGCAGAAGCGTAAATCAGCGGAAGCAACAAAGCAAAGTTTGTATCGAAAATAGTATTCATTTATACGAATGCTTCATGGTTCATAACGATTACAAACTAGATTCACTAGTACACGCTTATGTTTTATATACAAAACCAGACTTGAGCAACCTACAACCAACTGTCCAAACACCTAGACTATCAGCTGGTGTTTAGTCTTCCTGCTGCTGATCCAGCGTCTAGCTAGTTATCTCTCGTTACCCATGGTTGCTCCCCACTAGTTCTTTCTTCCTGTTGTCATGCACACATACAAAACAAAACAACAGCCGGATAAACTCCGGTGAGAATCATCTCAGTATAATCAGCAGTTACGAATAACAACATTAAAATGCATAACAGTTTATCAACTGTAAAACCAATGCAATGTAATGAAATGATTCTAATTCTCCTCTTCAATTTCAGAATTGATTCTATATCAGTTCGACGCCATCAAGATTCGTATCCGATCTTGACATGAATATTCATCTATCGAAACCATCTCCGGCTTCGAAAATCAGGCCAACTCAGTCCTGGGCATTAGAATCAATTCAATTCTCTTCAATATGCAAACTCATGCAAATATAAAAGATCCACTACCTGCGATGGATCGACACACACATAACTCAAGTTCTAAATCAAGAACAGTAATCAAATATGTATGTGATTTCAGCGGAATACTCAAGAAATATCATTCTCGAGTAATCTAGTTCCTGACTCTTCTGTCAGATTATACCTTTGTTCCTCTGTTTTCAAAATGCTTCAGTTAACGTTCTTACGCTCTGTTCCTCACTTCCGAAGATACTTGCAAGATCAAAGGTCGATAACTGAAATCTAGATGTTCACAGCATTTCAAATTCATTCCTATTTATAGACAATCGATCTCTGTATTTCTGCAGCATTTCCAACGTGGTCAATTTAAGTTCCACGTGTCATGCTGAGTATTCAAACAAGATATACTCCCACCGCTTCGAAAGTGGATAACGATAAACAGATTCCTCAACTGCTGTTGATCGTCCTCAGTTGCTGTTCGAATATCATTCTTTTGTTCTTCAGCAGACGCTACAATCAGCTGTAATCGCAACCAGTCGCAACATAAATCCAGCCGCAACATAAATCCAGTCGCAACACTTCAAAACTCAAAACGATGTCGTTATAACTAACCTTGACGACGTCGTTACATATCATCAGCTGGTACTATCTTTATTAACAGAAACCAGCAGCTGGTCGCTCTCTTATTCCAACGGCTGATTTCGCAACATTAGTCGAAACGACATCGTAGCAAAATTTTCTGTTTAAAATCAAAACGGTGTCGCATTGATCCCTCGACTGGATACCAGCAGATACAACAATCTATCGACTGATTTCCAATTCCTCGCCTGGTTGCTAAACGACATCGTATCAAGGCTCATAGTCAAAAGTCCAAACGATGTCGCATTAATGTCTCAGCTGGAACCATTTTCACCTCGACTGGTTTTTCGTTTATTATCAAAATATCGACGTCGTACCTACGTCATCATCAACTAGCCGATACATTCTCAACCAGCAGGTATACATCAATAACCAGCAGGTACATAAACCAGCAGATGCGTAAGAAACTCTTGCTGCTGATTCCTCGTGCGTAACAGTAACCAACACGTGGCGCTTTTGGTTTTTCGTTTATTATCAAAATATCGACGTCGTACCTACGTCATCATCAACTAGCCGATACATTCTCAACCAGCAGGTATACATCAATAACCAGCAGGTACATAAACCAGCAGATGCGTAAGAAACTCTTGCTGCTGATTCCTCGTGCGTAACAGTAACCAACACGTGGCGCTTTCTCATTGACCTTTCTATTCGTGCGTCTGTTTCCAGCTGTAACCAAAAATAACACTTCAACTGATTTTCAAAATTCAACCAGTCGCGAGCTACAGTAACCTGCTACTGATTTTATCAAATCGCTTCGTCTGGTTACTTCGTCTGGCATACTTAGCGCGATCTAACGATACACAGTTCCTTAATCACTCAACACTTCCAGAAGAAATCCGAAATCATAATCAAGCTTCATTAATTCGTCAATGTTGAAATGCTAAACTAATCCTCTTCTTAATGATTCTGGGCATTACAGATGCCGCACTTGAGTGGATTGCTGATCATGGATAGCAACAATCCCTGTTTCTTGAAGGGAACTTCTGTTGAGGGCAGAAACTTCGGAAAGCAAACAGGACTGGTCTCGGCCATGCTGTTCGAGGCAGATCTAAAGTTTGGTGCAGATTCAGACTTTGCTGCGTTGGGTGAAGTCCACGGGGAAGGAATCGGGCACACTTTAGAAGCATGGAGTTTGTGTTCAGACCCGCCGAGGACGGCGAGTTCTTCGGGTGGCGGAGGTCTGTTACATCGGTAATTATCCAAGCGGACTTGTCTCGTTGTGTATGCGGCACAGTAGGGCGTGTTGGTGCCTTGCACGGGGCTGAGTGCATGCAGCAAAGGCATAGCAAGAGTTGGCCAAGATGGACCCTTGTTTGCACTAGTCCATTGGGTGGATGGACTAGTCCATGGCATGTGCGCGGCGCGTCATGTGGTGCACAAGCTATGCGGGATAGCTTGGGCACATTGGGCTGGATATTGCTAGCACAGTTAAGCCTTGGTGGCCGGGCAAGACTAGTTCATGGACGGAGTGAACTAGTCCATGTGGGCAGATCGGTCCGCACGGTTGGAACGCGATAGTGCTGGTTCTGTGTGCGAGCAGGACTAGTTCATGGTGCGCGTGCGGTGCATCATGATGTGCTAAGTTATGTGGGATAACTTAGGCACAATCGGTTGGGCAGTATGCATCAAAGACATGGCACATTTGGGTGGATGTGTTGGAACAAGTGCAGGAAGTTCAAGGCATGGTGCTGGAAGTGCTTGAAATCGGTTGGGCAGTATGCATCAAAGACATGGCACATTTGGGTGGATGTGTTGGAACAAGTGCAGGAAGTTCAAGGCATGGTGCTGGAAGTGCTTGAACTTTGGTTGCTGCATGCATGGGCAAGTGCTGGCCGATATGTTGGATAAGGCAAAGCGGGTGAAGGCAGTTTTCAGACGTTTTGGGCAGTTGGGACAGGTGTTGGCTGGTCTGAAGCATGCTGGACGCGTGGAGAAGCCTTGTTGCGACACCTGGCGGCAGTTACTTGCAGTTGTATGCTTTGTTCCTTGTCTTTTTTATATATGCATGCCTTGAGTTGCACAAGGGTAAGAGACACGAGTGTGTGAGCCTTTTGTGTGTGCAAACCTTGGCTTCCTTTGTAATTTATTGTGGTAATAGTAATTCAAAGGTTGGGCATCGCCCGTAAACTGTTGTGCCATTTACATTGCTTGAGTGCGTGTGGTTTGGTTGGCTCATTGGTGAGTTATATTCACTAAATATATATATACACGAGTGTTGAAAAGGCTGATTGAATCTGTGTGGGATTCAAGCCGCACAAGGTTTGAAAAAACAAGTGTGTTATCTTGTTGGTGCGCAGAAACCTTGTGACACATACCATGATAAGCTTGGTCAATTTTCCTCGTGATGAATCTACGAAGTGATTAATTCTTGCATGAGATTTTGGTATTCTGTGGCTCTTCATAGCACTAGATACCTTGTCAACTGTTTTCTTGAGAATGGTCTTAAATGCCTCCTTGCTCCTGTTACCTTGACGCCACGACGGTTTTAGAACATCCTTCACAAAAGTAGCGATAGACACCTTAAAAAGTTTCATTGATCTGGAATCCTTTCCCTTCTTATGTTTTCCAGATTCCTTAACCTGAGTAATCTCAATTTCTCCTGCAATCTATTCAGCTGTAATGTGTGGATTTCCTGGGCTTCCACTCACAACACCCACCTCTGCATCTGCTGTCTCTCCGACTTCTTCAATTTCAGGAGAATAATTAGCTGATACGACTGCACCATCGTTTTGTCACATTGTGGGTGACAAAAAAGATATCCTTTATTTGCTAACTAATTGTTAGAAGTACAAAGTGCCACAATCATGTTCTACCAGGCTCAAAAATTAAAGTGGTCACTTACAAGATATTTACCAACACCAGTAGATTCCCAGAGAGTTACCATTAGTTCGTGCCCGTTATCGATCCTCTCCAGACACAACTAAAATGAGTCAACGATAAACATTTTATAATTCCAAGAAACCGTAATGTTATTTGTAAGGAAAATCCTTCTTCAGATTTTCAAGAATTTGTGGAACGGAAAATGTTCGGAAACACAAGAAAACATAATATTGCTGATTACCCTTAAATCTCTCATTTCTTGTACCTACAAGATCCATATATGATATAAAAAATCCATCATATAAATAAACCTCGTGAAGGAAATAAGTCAGAGGATAAAAGGATAGTTTTATTTTAAAATTTCAATAAAGTTCTATTAATGCTCACTGTAAGTGAGCATTCAACCAAAATTTATATATTCATGTGCACCTCATCCCAAAACAAGAGAATGGATATAACACAAAAGAATTTCTCGGTGGTGGAAGAGATATAAAACAACTCTTTTTCCAACTCAATCAAGGTTCCTAACATCTTGATTATCATACCTGCGTAAAAACTAAACCACATTTAAAAATCCTGTCAAGTTTAAAGAATCAAATCCACATATGCTTTTCGTGAAAATGAATTGGAAGAAATAAAATAATTAAACAAAAAGGAGTTTCATAGTAATCTACGATAGAAAATCTCCGTGGGACATTAAGGCCGTAAAAAGATGAGAAAGACATTTTAATCTAAGGAATCTTGAAGATAAAAAATAAGAATCAGTGTCGCTGAACGTCAATGATTTGATTCTACCTCAGATGTGAAAAAGGAAACAGAATTAAATACCTAATACTGAGGATCCAGTATGAAGTGAACTTCCATGTAGAATAACGTCAGAGTGTCCACGCCCTTCAGGATGCCGTGTAACTTGAATAACAATAAAACACACTTCAAGATTAAAACAAATTATTTCTTTTATTAAATTTGAATAATTGAGATATATTATCTAAATCTAAACTAGTAGTATAACTCTCCTAGGAGACTGATAAACATTGAAAATATATACAAACTTCACCCCTAACAATAAAACACACTTCAAGATTTTGGATTTAGATTCGATCTTGAACAACATCAAGTCCTTCTACGTTGTGTACTCTCAGCATCTGAGTTCTAATGGAGTCTGACCACCAGAGTCCCACGGCCGCCAACCCGAATCGAGGAGGAGCTTTGAATATCGAAGGAACTCTAGCTGTTGGAGAAGTTTTACGTGCAGACGTTTATAGACCAAACAAGCAGCTTGTAACTTATCACAGGAGAATTACGGATGGAGGTTATGTTGCTGTTCATATCTCCTCAGGGTTTCGATTTCTTCCGAAAGACGAAGAACTCATCACGGACTACTTGAACAAGAAGATCAACGGAGAGGATTCCCCATGCATCCGTATGATATCCACCATCAATATTTACAGACATAGTCCAGAGGAGTTGGCTGGTATGTAGTACGTTTGTTTGTCTGATTCCCTATGTTTGCAGTCCACTTGTTTTATATGCATGTTTGTTTGATTCCTATGTGTCCAGAAGATTTCATAAACTTGTGAAACAACTTCAAAATATTGAATATATATATATATATATGCAGCTATCAATGTTTTCGTATCTTTTTTTAACGCAGG
The DNA here is from genome assembly GCA_001598015.1 of Dorcoceras hygrometricum. Taxonomy (NCBI): domain Eukaryota; kingdom Viridiplantae; phylum Streptophyta; class Magnoliopsida; order Lamiales; family Gesneriaceae; genus Dorcoceras; species Dorcoceras hygrometricum. The sequence goes on from KQ988234.1 coordinate 62,386, forward strand.
GTTGCACCAGAGTTTGGGGGATGAGGAATGGTACTTCTTTTCGTCGAGAGAGCGCAAGTATGCGAATGGGAGCCGGCCGGATCGAGCAGCAGGTAACGGGTATTGGAAGGCCACTGCCGCTGATAAGAAAATACATCAAAATGCTGAATTGGTTGGGACGAGGAAGTTTTTAGTCTTTTACGAAGGGAGGCCCCCTAATGGCAGGAAGACTAAATGGATCATGCACGAGTTCGTGTCGGCTAAGCAGCCAGCAAGACAACGGACAGGCCCAAATGATATGCGAGTAAGATATGATATCCAACATCATCTCTTTTAATCTGTGAAAACACAACAGATTTCTGATCATGCGACTGATCTTGCAGCTAGACGACTGTGTTCTGTGTCGGATTCACAGATCCGAATACTCAACAAAAAGGCCAGAGAAACAGAGTAGTGGTGCTGCCTCGGAGTGTGGTAAAAGTTGTAAAAAGAACCAGGCAGCCCCCAAGCGTGCAAGAACTGAACTCCAGGACACTGATAAGCATCTCAATCCGGTGCTTATGTTATATTCATGGCTATGATCCATTTTATAAAAGTATGCAGTTAAGTTTTTCTTAATTTAGATTTTTTTATAATAGACGTTTTGAACCGGATGAAAAAGTTTTTATCTGAACATTATTAATATAAATGAATAAAAATGATTGTGTTTCATTTCTCATTTTAGATACAGTATAATTCAAGCTTTGGTTCATTCTTCTTTTCCGGGATTCTTCATTTTCTGATTCTTGTATTTTTCAGTCCTCTTCATTTGGATTCATGCATTTTTGTCTATGTTCTTGTGTTTTGGATGAAATCTTTCTGTTAAATTTTAGGTCCTTGTGCTCATTTTTCAAATCTTGAATCTTTGGCCGTTGTCATTTGTTCACTGTGATTCTTGTATTCAAACATGTACATTGAAGGGGATTTCAATTCCTGTTTCAATTGCTTCCGAAATTAAGTATAACAGATAAATAAACCCCTTTTTATTCATTGATCATGTGATATCTTTATCGGTGTTCTTGTGTTTTGGATGAAACACTTTTGTTAGATAAACATCAATATTTGATGAACTTTAAACTTGAAGACAAAAAATAAGAATGAGTTTCATTGAACGGTGATAGATTCTACCTCAAATGTGAAAAAGGAAACAGAATTAAATACCTAATACTGAGGATCCACCATGAAGTAAACTTCCATCTAGAATAACTTCAGAGTGTCTACGCCCTTCAGAAAAGCACGTTTCGGAATAAAAAAGGTTGATAATTGATATTCGAATTGAGTTGGTACGAGCCCAATGTGTCTCGTGAAGGAATATATGCCAACAAATCGAGTACAGGCATCAGGAAATCATTATGCGGGTATAGTTATTCTACTTCTACAAGGGTAAGAGAGGCAGTTATATAACAAGCTGGCATGGCCTGACTCGGGTATTCTTGCTGCTAGGACAATCGTCCTTCTCCGTATCTAAATCTTTTATAAAAATTTTCATATTTTTATGTATCGAATTTATAAAAATCATGATTTCACCGATCAAAATTCTTTTCAAGTTTTCATTCTTCTTTTATACTTTGGTTTGTTTTCACGATCTGTACGTAGACTTATGTCAGTATTTCATATATGTATATGGTGCATGGTTTGACAACGTATCTTGTGCAGATATGTATCCAACTTTGGCTAAAGATGAATGGTATTTCTTTACTTCGAGAAAGCTCAAGTATCCGAACGGGAGTCGACCAAACAGAGCCGCCGGCGATGGATATTGGAAGGCGACGGTGGCTGATCAAAGGATACAAGAAAGACAAGAAGTTATTGGATTCAAAAAGACGTTGGTTTTTTACCACGGGAAGACCCCCAACGGAAAGAAGACGAATTGGATCATGCACGAGTACACCCTTCGACATAGATCCACTGGTAATGATGCCAACAACAACATGCAGGTAAATAATTATTCAAACTCTGTCAATTTAACAATACCGAATCAAGTTTCTAATATTTTGTTTAATATTGGGTCCGAAGTTGCATGAAAATTGTGAAATCCATTTTTTTTTGTTTTTCTAACATTGTGTTTGTTCACCACTCCTACAGTCAGACAACTGCGTGCTGTGTCGAATTTACGAAAGAAAACGAGCTGCGGTGATACAACCGAATCTTTCAACGCAGAATGTTGAAGTGCCACGGACGAACCACGCAAGGCCGCAGCAGATTGGTAGAGCGATACAGTCGAATCTTGATGGACAGTTTGAGAATTCAATGAGATGTGTTCCACACTCACTGACAAAAGTTCACTTCTCGAGCACCTATTTCACAGGTGGATTATGTGAGTATAGTTATTCTACTTCTACAAGGGTAAGAGAGGCAGTTATATAACAAGCTGGCATGGCCTGACTCGGGTATTCTTGTGATAACAAAGGCAACTCTCATATACAAATGCACTTACTCATAGTAGTCTTGTCAAATTTTGAAGATCTTAAACTTGAAATATAACTAAACCAAAAAACATGGCTAAATATAAAACTTTCATAATTATCTAGCTATTAGAAATTAGCATGCCAAATAAAGACAATCTAACCAGCAAAAAAAACTAACATGACAAAGTTCAGAAAAGCACGTTTCGGAATAAAAAAGGTTGATAATTGATATTCGAATTGAGTTGATACGAGCCCAATGTGTCTCGTGAAGGAATATATGCCAACAAATCGAGTACAGGCATCAGGAAATCATTATCTATCAGCAACGCAAACTAAAGCTATCTAGAAGGAAATATATTACATCATAATACCTTGCATATTGCCTATATTTGCAGGTAAAAATAATTCAAAATCAGAGCTCTTAAGGATGTGGGACTATGTGCAGATAAGAGTTCCAACTTTCAAGTGTCCTTTAATTAAAGAGAGTATGTATTTTTTAGAGCTGGTTATGATGTTTGTAATATTATTGATGATTAATAAGGTTTTTTCTAATATTTTTGTTAGTTGTGGATAATGCAAAATCAGAGCCAAAAATATGATCTCCCGGTGGCAACAAATCTGACGGATATGGAATGAGAGATAGATGTGGATAATATAAAATCTTTATCTAATTTTTGTGAAATTTGATCACTGTATAAACACATTTTAATGAAGTTTTTATATATAGGTATAATTAGATATGATCACATAAAAAGTTTAAAAAAGGGCTTTCCAAATTGAAACCATACGTACGTAAAGATAAGATAAATACAGACATAGTTTCCACAAGTAGATTTTTTATTAACGATCCTCAAATTTGCATGCAAAATACTCTTCCGCCGCCAATGCTTGAAACATTATCTTTTCAGGTTTGAAATATTTATCGGAGGAGATAAACAAAGATGCCATGTTTGAAGGATAAACAAAGATGCCATGTTTGAAGAACTAAAATCCTTGTCCAACTCAAAGACCACGTGAGCTATATATGTATAAATTAAGAACAAGAAAAACATTCTTCAAAGATTTAACCTTACTCTAGCAAGTACCTCAGAATCTAACTTGCCATGGAACCTCACCAGCAGAGTCCCACGCCTGCCAACCCGAATCAAGAACCAGCTCCGAATGAAAACGCCGTACCGAAGTTTCCGGTGGGGATGCGATTTGCACCAACGGAGGAAGAACTCATCTATTACCTGAGAAAGAAGATCAAGAATGAGCCATTCGAGGAAGTCTGTATTTGCAGTGTGGATTTTTATAAATATAATCCTTGGGTGTTGACAGGTACTGCACTTTTAATTGTTTATTAGTAATAATATTAGGACACTGTAATGGGAAGGGACGGAATAATAATTCTCTACTTGTTTTGTGAGATTATGATATAATATTAGGAAAACAGTAGGATGAAGTGGCTGTGTAGATTATATATGAATATACGCTTGGATTGTGCTTTGGCGGGAAATGTGTCGTGCCCACGTTTTTGGGCATAACCTAGAGTTGATGATGATGATGATGATGATGATGATGATGATGAGGATCGTTGTGATGATAAAAAATTTAATTGGTCTCTCGGCATTAGAGAAACGCACTGATAAGAAAAAACCCACGTTTCTTGGCCTCCTTTCCAAGGGAATGGTTTCAGATGAGTTCCAGCTCAGTCATGATATTTTCTTGAACCATTTACCCTTCCCTTGGCCCTGTACGTAGTAAACATTTGCATCTTCTTTTGAATTTGTGCAATCGCCATATGTTATTAGATGTCCATTGTGACAGTACCATCGACGGTACAAATCGTCCTGAAGATTTGTGGGGTTTGTTGTATAAGTTCTTTGGTGTTTTTACTCACAACTTGGGTGATCTCCCCTTAGGCAAAATAAATTTTTAAGTAGATTACCTAATGAGGAGTCATAGGGTTGCTGCTAGGACAATCGTCCTTCTCTGTATCTAACTCTTTTATAAAAATTTCCATATTTTTATGTATCGAATTTATAAAAATCATGATTTCACCGATCAAAATTCTTTTCAAGTTTTCATTCTTCTTTTATACTTTGGTTTGTTTCACGATCTGTACGTAGACTTATGTCAGTATTTCATATATGTATATGGTGCATGATTTGACAACGTATCTTGTGTAGATATGTATCCAACTTTGGCTAAAGATGAATGGTATTTCTTTACTTCGAGAAAGCTCAAGTATCCGAACGGGAGTCGACCAAACAGAGCCGCCGACGATGGATATTGGAAGGCAACGGTGGCTGATCAAAGGATACAAGAAAGACAAGAAGTTATTGGATTCAAAAAGACGTTGGTTTTTTACCACGGGAAGGCCCCCAACGGAAAGAAGACGAATTGGATCATGCACGAGTACACCCTTCGACAGAGATCCACTCGTAATGATGCCAACAACAACATGCGGGTAAATAATTATTCAAACTCTGTCAATTTAAAAATACCGAATCAGTTTCTAATATTTTGTTTAATATTGGGTCCGAAGTTGCATGAAAAATTGTGAAATCCATTTTTGTTTTTATGTTTTCCTAACATTGTGTTTGTTCACAACTCCTGCAGTCAGACAACTGCGTGCTGTGTCGGATTTATGAAAGAAAACGAGCTGCAGTGATACAGCCGAATCTTCCAATGCAGAATGTTGAAGTGCCACTGACGAACCAGGCAAGGCCGCAGTAGATTGGTCTAGCGATACAGTCGAATCTTGATGGACAGTTTGAGAATTCAATGAGTTGTGTTCCACACTCACGACAAAACCAGTTTGATAATCTAGAAAGCAGCCTAGAGCCTTTTATTGTTGATTGGAACCTCATGGACATCGATGCAAATCTAAGTTTTATGTCTACATATCCCAACGGATTCGGAGACGTCGATTTTTCTGATCAAGACTCCAACGGATTCGGACACCTCGATTTTCCTTATCAAAACTTCAACCATTTTTCATCACTCGATTTCTTCGATCAACCATTTTCCATCACTGGACTCCTGCAGTTAGACAACTGCGTGCCGTGTCGGATTTACGAAAGAAAACCAGCTGCTGTTTCTTCTTCTAACTCAGCCTGCGTGACGAACAACAACGATAGCATGGAAGACGAGGTTATCGAAGACATTGGACAATATCTTCTTGACAATTTTGACTGAGTAGAGAAGGTCTAGGAATATGTGATGCAGACCTCATTTTCTTTTTTTTAAATGTGTAATCTCTTCATTTATTGTTAGAAGGACGATCCATTGTGTAACTTTGTGGGTACTCTTTTTCCTTCTCCTAGTTTTTTTCCTACCGGGTTTTTCTACGAAAAGGTTTTAACGAGGCCCACAATCATGTTTTTGCCGATCTATGTACTAAATGAGTTAATTTCAAATTTTTTGTACGTCTTATATGCGTTTTTTATAAAGAATTTTAGTTCTATTTCTGGTTTTTTTTTTTTTGGAAGAAAAGGAAACAATATAATCTCTCATTGTTTAGAAGGCTTAACAATTATTATCTTGTTAGATTGAAAATGATACAATGTAATATGTTAAGAGATGGATGAGTCATCGTATATTATGAAGCTGATGGTTACACATGAATGTGAAATAGATCAAATAAATTGTAAGACTAAATTAAATTAACACCATACATAATTAGTCTGATGGTTACACATGAATGTTAAATAGATCAAATAAATTGTAAGATTAATTAAATTAATACCAATACATAATTAGTCTGATGGTTACACATGAATGTGAAATAGATCAAATAAATTGTAAGACTAAATTAACATCATACATACTTAGTTGGCAGACTTAGACTCATGTTCTAGAAAAATATAAAGGTGTATTTATTATATGAATATGAACTGACGGTATGCTGGTATTTTAGACAGTAGCAGGCCAAATTCGCATTACATTACCTCTTTTTCCTCAAGTTTCTTTTGTTTGGTAATATTTGCATCCTTTTGCATTCTACGTGTATGTATAGTTTGATTTTTTAAAAAAAATGACTTGTCTGAAAGATTATTTTTCATTATAACGCATAGTTTGATATTCTTATTCATTACCGTAACATACACATCCCACTTTACGAAAAAGAAATTTAAACGAAAGTGGTAACTTTTCCTTCTAATGCGATCAACTAAACTATTATAAAATACATTTATTTTCTAAATGCTAAAACCCGTCATTGTTTTGTTTAATGCAGAAAATGAACAAAGTAAAATAGGATAATTATATGTATATGAGAAAAATGGTCATCTTATTGGTCTAAATTTCTTGGTTATTTAGTGCATTTTCTCCCCAAAACTGCCCAAATTGTGTCGGATATCAATGCTAGAAATATCAACAATATCAGACATTATGTCACGAATAAATTTTTCTTTCTTCTAATTCCCTTAAAAATTTAAATTTTGGCCTACATGGCACAATTTTGGTGAAATAAAGATATAGATATGCGTGTAGCAACAAAAATTGGTATTAGTTGGTGACTTTTTGCAGCAAAAAATGAGAGATAAAAGGGTGATAGTAAAACTGAGGCAGCCCCCAAGCGTGTGAGAACTGGACAAGCTGAGACTACTTAGGATCTTTCCATGTCAGCCCATATAAAATACACTTCTCTCGTAGCAGCAGACCATGATCATTATCTGGAGAGCCTGCACTACGCTCGTACAGCGGGTTATCGTCTCTGAACAAGTATGGAACCAATCCTCTTCAACGAAGAGGACTAGAACAGATTCTCGTAACAGCCTCCACTACAATGCAGTACATTCTATACATTTGGTTTGATCAGAGTGGGTGTATTAAATGAAATTTGTCGAAAAGGCTTTCCCAAAAGCTGGAAAGTTGATTTGCTTCGTCAATTTTTTTCATTCCCAAGAGTGCTAAGAAGTGCCAGACCTACGTTGGAGATCTGGAGTACTCGAGCTTTCAGGACAAAACAAAGATTAGCCTTTGCTAGAGCTTTGATTAATCCGAGGTTCTAGGCACTAATGTCGGAGCACTCTCTCTTCCAAACTCCTAGATACGCACTTGACTAAAGGTAGGCGCCCTTTTTGAGCCACTGATACAGTTTTAGCATCTTCCTTGGACTCCAGATACCGTCGTGGTGTGAAAAGCTTCCACATGCCAACCGGATGGAGGCTTTGAACTTGAACCTCTCCAGAAAATCTACCGTAAACCTTTTCCAGTTCTGGATATGGCTTGACATACATAATATAGAATTCCAGCCTACTGAGCTTAACTAGATTAGCCAGACGCACCTCATCGCCAAGCCCACCATTTGACCTTAAATGATCGATCACCTTGAATCTAGGAACAATCTGTTTATCCAAATTCATGTTGGTCCTAGATGGGGCACCTCGAGATAGAATATTGAATTGGAGAATAAAAACGAACACCGAAATTTTACGTGGAAAACCCCTAAGAAATTATTAGGGTAAAAACCACGGGCAAGATGAAAAATACTACTATAATATTTTGAGAATTACACCATCTCACTGTGTTTCCAAAGAGACACACACTGAAATAACCCGAAATTTCAAAATGCTATTCAACTAAATTCGAACAGGGGCACGGCAACCTCACAACCAGCAACCAGCAGCTTCGAATTCTTTCCCAAGATCGTTCTGCAGCTTCAAATGAGTAACAATCGAAAGAGAAACTCACAGGGAACTCAGCGCCACCGAAAACACTCAAATCGTCGGCGGAGAACGACGAAAATCTAATGAAGAAATGTCTCGGGTGAACAGTAGCTCGACGAGGATTTGGAAAAGAGATAAGGAATATTTGGTTCTCAATACTTCTAAGTGTCGATCAACACCTCTATTTATATATATATCTCAATTACTTCGTCTGCTGATCACCAATCTAGCCGACATGAACAGTAAACAATCTCCCAGCAGGTGCCTTCTCTTTCTTTCGCTAAAACCAGCAGCAACAACCAGTCGAAGCATTCACGAGAAAACATCACAAAACGACACCGTTCCAACTAACTTAAACGACATCGTAAAGGTTACGTCAGCATCGCTACCACCTGCTGGTTCTCCAGTCGCAACGCATTACTCACAATAACCCTCGCTGCTGGTTCCATACGCAACACTCAAAACGCAGCGTTTCAACTTAACGATACGACGTCGCTCCACTTCTACGACTGGTTTCCCAAACCAGCAGCTGGTCACTCTAAACTCACGCATCTGCTGATCCAGCAGATAATCACTCAAAAATGTTGACCAACACGTGTCGCTCTCTCGATCACTCTCGCGCTAAAAGCCAAGCCTGCCAACAGCAACCTCTAAGATCGAAACGACAATGTATCATCCCTTCCGCTACAGTAACCAATTCAACGCGCAACTGTTGGTTCCACGAAACGACGGCGTTTTACTCTCGCACCATCAACTGCTGATCAGCTTTCACCAACAGGCGCTACTGCTGAATTCAAATATCTGCTTCTACTGGAGATCAGATTTCTCTCAAAAACCTCGCGACTAATCCCAATCAATTCGATTAATCACTAATCAAAAATCTGATTCCTCACAGTCAACCAGCTTCTGTGCAGTCAACCCAGCAGACAACTCAGCAGTCAACTCAGCTTCTGCTCAGTCAGCAGACAACTCAGCAGTCAACTCAGCGGTCAACTCAGCTTTGACCAACGAAAATTCAGCTTTTGGCGACGAAAATCCAGATTTGGCTAACGAATTCCAGCAGTTGCTACACGCCTATAGGTCAGATTTCACAGTTATAACTGTCAATTTAGGAGGATTAAAAGCCAATTAAACCACCTAATTCAATACCTAATTATGACCATAAAGAGTGGTGTTTAATGGCCATAAAAGGTGACCCTTAAAGTCTCCCCAACCTCTCCTATATATAGCACCCCCTCAAAGATGAAGAAAGGCACTCTACAAACATCAAGAATCCTGTCAAAAATCGTGCAAGAGGCTGTCCCATTTACAAAAACAAGAGGTTGAAGTTTTGAGAATTCCAGCAACAATCTGTCAAAAATCGTGCAAGAGGCTGTCCCATTTCAAAAACAAGAGGTTGAAGTTTTGAGAATTCCAGCAACAATCTGAAGGCCTACTGTCCGGAACCTATTTCCACTGCTCCGTTTCTTAGAATCCGATCTACACCGTCCAGAATCTTCTTCTCCATGTTTTGAATACTAGGTAAGAATTTCATTCTGATCCAATGGTTAAATTTCCGTGAATCAAATTCGCAAGAATGCTGCACAGATTACATGTGAGGAAACTGCAGCTTCTGTTTATCATCCTAAACTGATTTCCAACGGCCTCTATTTCCGATCTTCACCGTTCAGATGTTACTTCGTTATGTCTTGAATATGGTTTCCAAATTTCATTCCAATCCAACGGCTAGATTCTTGTTAAAACCCCTTTTCCATAATTCTGTACAGATTTCATACGAGAAATTTGCAGCTCTTGTCCATCACTTAGAAACGGCTGCAAATTTCCTATAAAAACGATCTTGACCGTTCAAAAGTTATTTCATCATGTTTCATATATGATATTCAAATTTAATCATGATCCAAAGGTTAGGTTTTCCTAAAATTCCTTTTCAATTCTACTGTACCGACTATTTACGACAAAACTATAGCTTCGTTCACCGTCCCGATGTGGATTCAAATTGCTTACAAATCCGATCTTTTCCGTTCACAATTTCTTTTTCTCCTTTTGTGAACAAGACAACCAACTTTGGACCTAATCCGACAGTTTCGTATACCGAAGACTCTTATGAAATATCGGTGATTTTCATAAGTATGCAACGTCTGAAGATCTCTATATTCATGATCCACTTCAAGTAGCAACCAGATACGGAATCAAGCATTTCCACCACATTTCTCATGTTTTGAGCAGAAATCAGGTAAGTGGGCTTTTGCTATTAATTCCGTTTGTTATATTATATATATTCATTTCGAAAGTTCAGTTTTAAGTCTACTGTTCGAGCACCTTTTGTTCAGATTTTTGTCTCATTCAAACTCCGCTTGCACTGATTTTTGCTATCGTAATATGGGTTTACGGAATATTCCACACTCTGGGTTACTTGGTATAACCACATGGCCTCGACCCCTTAGAGGAGTAAAAATTAGGGACTGATCAGTAAACCATAGACACGATTCTGTCGTTATATGGGTCTACGGAATATTCCGCACTCTGGGTTACTTGGTGCAACCACATGGCCTCGACCTCTTAGAGGAGTAAAAATTAGGGACTGATCAGTAAACCATAGACACGAAGTAATTATCAGTGCTGTCTGCTCTCTGTTATGTTATGCTCTGCTCTGTTATGCTCTGTTCTGTTTATGCTCTGTTCTGTCTAAGCTCTGTTCTGAAATCTGTTATTCAGTATATGTATATGTATATTTTGTATGCTCGAATGGTATCCCCCACTTGCTGAGTGTTTCCCCAAACACTCACCCCTTACTTCTCCACCCAGATAAGGATGAAGAACATGTTGAGGAAGAGGAAAAAGATCTGTTTTGGGGTTGGTGAAGACTCTGCTTTTCTTTGTTAATGTAATTTTCGCTTCCGCACTATGTTATTCAATTTCTTCGATTTTCAGTTGTAAAGACGATCATTTTGATTATGTAATAGACTGGTTTTGAGCTGCACTATGAGGCTTGATGTTTTGTAATGAATAATTATTAAACATCGCCGGTGTTCACGTTCAGGCCCGGTCTCGGGGCGTGACACACACTCTCTTAATATAGGAGAACCTATCTCACAAATATTATAGAACACACTCTAATATATATATAAATATATATCATAGGAAATCGTTGTGGGATGATTTAGAATGAGCGGGGGAGAGCTCTATTTATAGAGCTCCCCGATGAAGGAAACCAATTCCAAATGGAATTGGCAAGTCATATGTGGTCCTGTGACTCATCCTGTGACATTTAATGTCACATTTCATTGCCGACATTTCTCCCACTTGGAGATTTGATTGAGAATCAAGCACATCTCCACACATCTTTCAATCTTGCCGTTCCCTGCTGCTTACGTTTCTGCTAGTCCACATGAGGATCTACACCACTCAAACTTGTCAGTATTCACTGGCTAGGTCAAAAAGTCTGTTATGTTATCATTTGTATGGATCTTCTGCATATCCACACTTCCTTCCTCTACTACATCTCGCACAAAGTGATATTGTACTCTAATATGTTTAGTCCTGGAATGAAAGGCTGGATTCCTTGCAATGTGTAAGGCACTCTGACTATCACAAAACAAAGTAATTCTCTCTTGTTTGTGCCCAAGTTCCTCCAACAACCTTTGAATCCATATAGTATCCTTGCAAGCTTGAGTAGCTGCCATGTACTCTGCCTCCGGTGTAGATAAAGCCACAACTGTCTGTAGTTTGGAGACCCAGCTTACTACACCTCCTGCAAGTGTAAACACATAACTAGTAGTAGATTTTCTCTTATCAGGATCACCTGCATAATCCGAATCAACAACTGACCCGACACATGAGGCCATGACTTGAACTACACGGGAACATCATGCGGTAAGAGGGGTCGGGATAGAAGCAAGTCACTACTAGATAGAGAGTGAATAGGAAATAAGCGGTGTTGGATGACAGTCGGGAAGGAGTTATCGGAATAAGAGGGATGATCAATAGGTCCAATGACCTCTACTGGCAGAGCAGCCCCAACCCCAGACCTATAGAAGAAGAAAGACATCATACAGGTATACACCACTGCCTAACATCATTAAATGTATGCACCAAGTACCTGGTATCAACCTCAAACGAAGCAACACCGGGTGCAGATGAATACATAGCTACAAAGCAGAGGTCAAAAATATAAACCCATAACAAGTCATCCGCGTAATTCCAACAAACAACACATTCTGCATCACAATACTCCTATTAAGCCACAAGGGTACCGAAGCCATACCTGAGAATCATGAAGCACTGAAACCGTTGGAAGAGGAAGAAAAGCTTGCAAAGCCCAGAATAATGCCTGGAAAAGCAACAGTCGAGGGCCGAAGGTTCCAAGAAGCAACGCACGATGGGAGAATGGAGCCGGGACTTTGGGACAACGACGAAGTAGACGCACATTGAGCTAAATTCCGACGAGAAACACAGAAAATCAGGAACGGATTGGCAGGAGATTCAACGGTGGTCGATCGAGGGATTCGAGAGAGAAAATCTAGGGATTTTGCGAGAGAATCGCGGGAGCAATTGGGTATTTTGCTTCGTTTCGTGGGAGGAAATATTGGGTTGGGCTGCGCGTACAAGATAATGGAAGCGGGCCAACACTCAACAAACAAGCAAATGGCCCAATGGGCCACATGCTTGCGGGGGCATCTGTTTGTGCTAAAAATATACAAGCCCAATGGAAAGGCCCAATGTCACGCCCCGAGATCGAGACTCATGACATCGGCAATATTAAACAATTATGAAAATTGTAAAACATTAAGCCATCATAGCATAGCTCAAACCAGTCTATTAATAGTCGAAAAATGATCGTTTTTACATCTGAAAATAAAATTTGAATAACAGAATGCGGAAGCGAAAAATACATAATTAAACAGAAGTCTGAATCTTCACCAGCCCCAGAATTGTTCTTGCTCTTCTTCTTCTACCTGCTCTTCATTCTTATCTGGGTGGAGAAGTAAGGGGTGAGTGTTTGGGAAAACACTCAGCAAGTGGGGGATACCATTCGAGCATACAAAATATACTTATACATATACTGAATAACAGATTTCAGAACAGAGCTTTGACAGACAGAGCATAGTATAACAGAGCAAAGCATGGCATAACAGAGCATAGCATAGCATAACATAGCATGACAGAACATAGCCTGACAGACATCACTGATGATTACTTCGTGTCTATGATTTACTGATCAATACCTAAGTTTTGCTCCTCTAAGGGGTCGAGGACATTAGTTACACCAAGTAACCCAGAAAGCCGAAATATTCCGTAAACCCATATAACGACAGAATCGTATCTATGGTTTACTGATCAGTCCCTAAGTTTTACTCCTCTAAGGGGTCGAGGCCATTAGTTATACACAGTAACCCAGAAATTCGAAATATTTCGTAGACCCATATAACGAAAGCAAAAATCAGTGCAAGCGGAGTTTGAATGAGATAAACCAATCTGAACCAAAGGTGCTCGAACAGTAGACGAAGAACTGAAGCTTTCGAATGAATATAGATAATATAGCCAACGAAATACATATTTAGCAAAAGCCCACTTACAATTTCAAAGTCTGGTTTTTACGTGCACTGGGCGAAGCCTGAAATTTGGTCTTCCTAAATCGCGGAGGTGCTTGGCTCTTGTGAGGAATCTGGTGTGAAGTCTGGTAGCACGAATCCTGCTGAAATTTCTGCAGAGCTTTGGCGTGCAAAACTGCTGTTTTTCCGACTGAGAATTTCGAAGTAGCGTGGGAGCTTATCGCTTGTTCCGCTGTGAATTTCGAAGTAGCGTGGGAGCTTATCGCTTGTTTCGCTGTGAATTTTGAAGTGGTGTGGAATTGGTGCAATCACAATCGGTATTTATAGGTGGCGAGGAAGGGGATTCAAGCGTCCGCCATTAAGGCTCTTAATTCCCTATCATTACGTCGACTGTTATGCGCGCATGATTTACGAGTTTTAATTGTCCATCACTTCTCTCAATTCGACGGTTACTGCACGAAATCTGCCTTGTACGCATGAGAGATCTCTTCGACTTTCACTGGTGAAGTTACCTGGACGACAATCTTGCTTCGCGTCGAGAAATTCTAACTTTTTCGTGGAGAAGATGAAGCCTGCGTCGCTGCTGAATTTCGCGTTTCTGTTGAATTTCGCGTTGTTGCTGAATTTCGTGTTGCTGCTGAATTTGCGTCGCTTAAGTCGTCAGCTGCTGGATTTGCCTTGTTAAAAGTCCAACTGCTGAATTCTCTGTTGGTCACAGCTGATTTCTTTTCAAACTCAACGACTGATCCTTAGCGTTAAGTCAAAACGTTGTCGTGTCAACTTATTCAAGCGACACCGTTTTGATATCATTGAAAAGTACCTGCTGGTTATCTTTAAGTGATGTACCTGCTGATTCACGATAACTGTGACTATCTGCTGGTTTTAAATCATCGCACAACCCATCTGCTGAATCTTTTAGCGTAAAGGCGAAACGCTGTCGTATCGAATTCTTCAAACGACATCGTCTTGCTATCGCTAAACTTCAAGTACCATCTGCTGGATTTAACTAATCCAAACGACATCATCAGGGTTACGTCAGCATCACTTCTACCTGCTGGTTCTCCAGTCGCTACGCATTACTCACAATCCCTTGCTGCTGGTTCCAAAACGCAGCGTTTCAACTTAACGAAACGACGTCGCTCCACTTCTTCGACTGTTTTCCCAAACCAGCAGCTGGTCACTCTAAACTCGCGCATCTGCTGATCCATGAAACGACGGTGTTTCACTCTCGTGCCATCAACTGCTGAATTTCGATCAGCAGGATTTTTTTTTTTTTTAGAGTTTGAAATTTTCGGGTTTTCACATCCCTCCCTCCTTACAAGAAGTTTCGTCCTCGAAACTTTGGTCACCTTCGTCGTCGAAAAGGTAGGGATATTGGCTTCGCATCTTTTCTTCCACTTCCCATGTGGCTTCTCTCTCGGTGTGGTTGGACCACTGGACCCTGACATAAGGGATCGTTCTTCGTCGGAGTACCTGGTCCTTTCTGTCCATGATTCTAATCGGGACTTCTTCATAGTTCAGTCCTTGGGTCAGATTTCCTTCCACAAAGAGTGGCCCTTCATCAAGAACATGACTAGAGTCTGAGATATATCTCCTTAGTTGAGATACATGGAAGACATTATGGATTCTTGACATACTGGGCGGTAAGGCCAGTATGTATGCAAGTGTACCTACTCTTTCCACGATTTCGTATGCTCCGGCATACCGGGGATTCAGCTTTCCGGCCTTATCAAATCGGACTACTCCTTTCATCGGAGAAACCTTGAGATACACTTTCTCGCCTACCTCAAAATACAAGGGTCTTCTCTTTAAATCTGCCCAACTTTTCTGTCGATCCTGGGCTGCCTTATTTCCGACCATAGAGGGCTTCATATGGTTCCATCCCTATGCTGCTGTGGTAGCTATTGTTGTACGCGAACTCTATTAGGGGTAGATGTTCGCTCCAATTGCTACCGAAGTCCAATGTGCAAGTTCGCAGCATGTCTTCTAGAGTCTGGATGGTCCTCTCAGTTTGACCATCCGTTTGTGGATGATAAGCAGTACTGAGAGTAACCTTGATTCCCATGGCTTCTTGGAAGCTCTTTCAGAAATGAGATACGAACCTTGGGTCCCTATATGACAGGATGCTTGTTGGAACTCCGTGCAGCCTGACGATGTTGTCCATGTACAACGAAGCTAACTTGTCCAAGCCGTAGTTCATTCGGACAGGTAGAAAGTGCACGGATTTTGTTAATCTATCCACGATTACCCATATTCAATCGTGACCTAGTCTTGTCTTCGGTAGACCAACTACAAAGTCCATGGATATGTTTTCCCAATTCCATTCTGGAATTTCTAGTGGTTGTAACAATCCTCCAGGTCTTTGATGTTCGGCCTTGACTTGTTGGCATACATGGCATCTTGCAACAAAATTAGCAACATCTCTTTTCATCCCATTCCACCAAAAGTGTTCTTTCAAATCTCTGTACATCTTTGTACTTCCCGGGTGGATTGAGAATTTGGACTTATGTGCTGCAGACATCACTTCCTGACGGAGGTTATCGACTCGGGGTACACATAGTCGTCCATTCATCCAAAGGATCGTGTTCTTTCAAATCTCTGTACATCTTTGTACTTCCCGGGTGGATTGAGAATTTGGACTTATGTGCTGCAGACATCACTTCCTGACGGAGGTTATCGACGTCGGGTACACATAGTCGTCCATTCATCCAAAGGATCCCATCTTGGTCCGTTAGAAATTCAGGCGATTCCCTTTCCTTGACCTGCTCTTTCAGCCTCATTAAACCGGGGTCTTGATCTTGTTTTAGCTTGATCAATTCTTTAAGGCACAGTTGGGCTGAGACTGAAGATAGTATCACCTTGTTCATATTCTTCCGACTTAGCGCATCGGCCACCTTATTTGCTTTTCCTGGGTGGTAGTTGATCGTTAAGTCGTAGTCCTTTAACAGCTCGAGCCATCTCCTTTGTCTCAAATTCAATTCCTTCTGAGTGAATATGTACTTGAGACTTTGATGGTCGGTGAATACTGTTGGATCTGTTTTGACAGATCCTGATTAAGTTTTGAATTACACAAAACCTATTATTGTGTTTCTAACAATTCCACTTAAGCGTACAGGTTTTAGGAACGAAGAAGACGATCAGCAGCATCTGTATTTGTCCAGCCGATGGTTCGCAATATTATCAATCAGCAGTTGGTTTGGTGTTCATAGTATCGGCAGTTGAATTAGCGATGGAGACGTCCAGAGTTAAATCAGTTGTTCGTAATCAGGCGGAGGCCAAGTTGAATCAGCTGGAGCATGATGAACCAGCTGAAACGATGACAACCAGCTGCTAGTGCTAAAGAGAAAAGATGAACCAGCTGGTACATGAAACTGAGAAGCTTGCTGGAGAAATCTATTGAAGAAGAAGATGCGCAAGTTACGGTTGAAGAATCTGTTAGCAGTAGCGATTATAAGTACTGTTGATGAATCTATCAACAGTCGCTATTCAAGAAGCAAGAAGCTACGAAGAATCGCAAGCTGGAGCTGGAGCTGGAACGAAGAAGATCAGCTGGAGCGCTAAGTGGAGATGACATCAGCAGTGACGTCATCATTCAGCAGGAAGCTACAGTGATCAGCAGGAAGATTCAGCAGATGAGTAGAGATGCGCTAGATATGGAATGAGCTGTGATGACATCAGCCTGGATGTCATCACAATCAGCAGTTGGCTATCAGCAGATGAAGCAAAGCGCAAGAGATGATGCGACGCCGTGCTAGAGAATCAGCAGGTAGCTTGCATCCAGACGCAAGAAGAAGCGACGTCGTAGAGAAGATTATCAGTCGCAAGCTACTGTTCATCAACAGATAGCATTTGGAGATAGCGATAGCAAAACAATGTCGTTTACATAAGTTGATACGACAGCGTTTTGCTCTTGAGCTAAAGATTCAGCAGGAAGACTTTGCGTTTATTTCAGCAGTCGAAGCTACAGTGGATCCAGTCGCAATGCAAAGATTTCCAGACGCAGTGTTTGAGTATCCAGTCGCAAGATGAAGTATCAGACGCAAGCAACAGCAGCATCCAGTCGAGAGCTTATATGAATCAGCTGTTGCTACTCAACCAGTCGCAAGCTTTGCATATTCAGTCGACTTGGTTCCCAAACGCAAGAAAAGAAGAAGTAGCAAAGCGCAGCAGTTGGAGAATGATTCAGCAGCGAAGCAGTTGACAACTCACGAAGAATTATCAAAGATGGATGTCAACTGCTGAGCGAAATTCAAATGGCGAAAGCGACAAGAAGCCTGCAAAAGAAAAGGACACAAGTACTGTTCTCCTGTTGGTACTTTACAGAGAAGCGTTGCACTAAAATGGAAAGAAGACAAGATAGCCATATGAAGCGTTGAACAGATTTGGAAGCTATCCAACGGGAAGAAATTCAACAAAGGCTATATATATTCGAGCAGCGCCATTGAAGAAGAGCTCGTCCAGTTAAGAGACGACGTTGGTGCAACTACATAAGTGTGGCAGAAATACATTGAATATACAGTGCACCAACAGAGGGAAAATAAAGAGATAGACGAAGCAATCGACCGCCATTAAAGAGGAGTTGAGCTTTCACGAGAGTTGATTGCTGAGTCTAGATTAGCTTGTTAGAGCATGTCCCTCGTGTGTGAGAAAAACAGAGAGATGAGAGCTTAAATTTATCAATCTCACACACCCGGATTCATTCACATCTATCTGTGAATGAATCTCGAAATCTGTTTACAGTTCCCGTCCAAGCATGAAGACGTAAAACTCTTGTGTATGTAGTCAGTCACACAGTTGAGGCTGTTGTGCATTTGTGGAGTCTAGGAGTTCTCACAGCTGCTGGCTGTGGGATTGGGTCTGTACACGCAGTTGTAAGATCAAATCTTCTAGTGGAGCCTTCCGAGGTGGAAGAAGGGGAGATGTAGGATGTTGATATCCGAACTTCCATAAACAAACCTGCTGAGTATCGTGTTCTTTAAGCTTTCAGTATTGCATATTTTACTTAGCATTCTAGCACGCATTTCACGCATAATAGTTCAGCAGACTCTTTCAGCTTAGCATTGCATACACAGTTAGCACACTAGCACTTGCAAGTCTCGAACAGATTTATGTTGTACATAAATCTGTTTGAGTTGTTTTAAAATATAGGATTCAGTTCTGGTATTTTCCGCATGATTTTTAAATCATACCAGATCTGTCTCCGGTGCTCTTCGTGATTGTATTTGTTCAAGAACAACGAGCTATTGCAGCTCAAGAATTAGCAGCGCGCAAAATTTTAATTGCTCATTTTAAACAGCGGCTGCTAGTTTTCTTTTGATCCTAATTTCCTAAGGACCAACAAATACCTCGCATTTTGCACCATAAAGATAGTGTCGCCAAATCTTTAGGGCAAAAACCACCGCAGCAAGCTCTAAGTCGTGTGTTGGGTAGTTGCGTTCATGCGTCTTCAGTTGCCTCGAGGCATATGCAATTACTCTGCCATCTTGCATGAGCACACACCCTAGTCCTTCCTTCGATGCATCGCTGTAGATGGTAAAGCCTTTGTCCCCTACAGGTAGCGTCAGAACGGGGGCAGATGCAAGCTTCATCTTCAGAGTCTCGAATCTTGTCTCACATTATCCGCTCCAGTTGAACTTGGAGTTCTTCTGGGTGAGTTTAGTGAGTGGCAAGGCTATAGAAGAGAAGCCTTCTACAAACTTTCGATAGTAGCCGGCCAACCCCAAGAAACTTCTAACCTCTGTCACCGTCTTAGGTGCAGGCCAGTCCATTATGACTTCTACCTTCCTTGGATCTACCGATACGCCAGCTTCGGAAATTATATGGCCTAGGAATGCCACACTCTTCAGCCAGAATTCACACTTCTTGAATTTGGCGTACAGTTGTTTCTCTCGCAAGGTCTGGAGAGTAATTCTGAGGTGTTCCTGATGGTCTTCTTCGCTTGATGAAAATACTAGTATAACATCTATGAACACCACCACAAACTTGTCGAGGAATGATCTGAATACATGGTTCATGAGGTCCATGAAGGCCGCTGGTGCATTGGTTAGACCAAATGGCATCACTGTGAATTCATAATGACCATACCTTGTCCTAAATGCAGTTTTAGGGACATCCTCATCCCTGATCTTTAGCTGGTGATAGCCTGACCTCAAATCCAGTTTGGAGAAGGTTGTAGCTCCCTTGAGTTGATCGAAAAGATCGTCAATTCTCGGAAGGGGATACTTGTTCTTGATTGTGATCTTATTCAACTCTCGGTAGTTGATACACAATCTCATAGTTCCATCCTT
>KQ988234.1:113490-150288 GCA_001598015.1 Dorcoceras hygrometricum
AGCTAAGATTTTAGCTATGTTGTAACAGATTGAGCTTCCAGGAAGTTCCTGCTGCGTGATTTGAGCCAGGAGAATCTGTTAGGTAAATTGAGGAATTGAGGTACGAATTGAGCAGCTCTTAGCAGCTGTAGGCGTGAACATGCTGTGATTGATGTTGTGAATTTTGCTGCTGTGAATTACGTGAATCAGTATGTTGAATGATTGAGTTACATTCTGTTTTACGTATTGTGCATTGTATGCATTGAGCATTGATATTGATTGGCATCATGCATACATATTGAACCTTTGACATATTGATTTGATTACCTGATTGGGTGCCACGTTGGGACTGGCCGACCGGTGAGTCACGCCCGAAAGGTCCAACGCTATCGTCGGAGTGGTGACTACCGGATTCGAGTGTCTACCACCGAGCTGTGATGGGCTGACGGGCCCCGATGATCACGGACCGATGATTTCCCGATTGATAGACCGTGGTATAGAGGCTTGATTTGAGTTTCCAGTTGATAGACTGGTCTAGCTATCCGATTTCTTGATAGCCCTCATGCATTCATAGCATTGATTAGTAGCATGTTGCATGTTTATCTGCTTTGATAGCTTTTCGTACTGAGGCTTGACCTCGTACTTGTTTCCTGCTTTTGTTTTGTTTGGGTCTGTGTTGCCCATTTGCAGGAGCTCTAGGAAATCAAGCTGGACCGAGTGGAAGTTCAGCTGGTCGATCCCCGCGTCCTTGAGTCCCAGTCTATATATGATATGTATTGAACCGGGGGATGCCCCGTGTTATCATGTATCGGGGATTTATATTTATGATTGATACTTGTTGTGTTGGAATTTGAGTCAACTCGTATTTTGTTATCGCTATTTTGAATGTATGAATTGAAGCTCAGGCCTATTGTATTTCAAAAATTTTTAAGCCCTAATTTTAAGCTTCCGTGTTTATGCGCTTATTATGTGTTAATTGTTAGAAATTAGCACGGGGCCTGACAGATTACGTCTTCAAAATCTCATGCACTTGTTTTTCACAAAATGTCATCCCTCGAAAATTGTTTTCTTTTTCAAAATAAAATAACCCCGTGATCTGCTTTAGGGGGAGTTTATTTTAAATATTAAGGGAGAGACAAGATTTCGAAATCCTTTTTATTCCCACAAAAAGAGGGAGAAATATTTCAAAATCAATATTTCGTGCATATGTTTATTCAGGTTTTGTGTAAATCAAAAAGGGGGAGATTGTTGGATCTGTTTTTACAGATCAGAATCTTAATTTTGATTAACACTAAACCTGCTGCTATTTTACTAACGAGTTAACTTAAGTGTGCAGCGTTGAGCTGAAACATACAGACGCGAACTGAACCAGATCGGATGCGAGCTGGAACATTACAATGATGTCGTTCTCATGTCCAAGTTGGAACAGTGATGAGACGCCCGAGCTGGTACAGTAGCGGAAATGTCTAAGCTGGAAAAGTAAGGGGACGCCCGAACTAATCTAGCAGTAGACATCCAAGCACAGAGCAAGTGCAGCGGAGAGCAGTTCAATGGAGAAGAAGATGTACAAAGCTCAGATCGGAATATATTAGAATCAGCTCAGACAGATTAGAAGCGCAGTATTAATCCGGATAAGCTGAGCAACCAGCTGAGCGACCAGTTGGAAAAAACCAGCTCAGCAACTAGCTGGTAGAGACCAGCTGGGCGAGATCAGTTGAGTGACCAGCCCAGAGTTCAGCAATCAGCTCAGAGCAAAGAAGTTTGAACACAAATATTTGTGATGATTGAATTAACTTTGTTCAAACTGATTTGCTTCGTCATGTTCAAATCAGATACATATTCACAGGCTAAAATTCAGCAAAGGCTGCGACGTAATTAATGAAGAGAGCTCAAAGTCTAAAAAGCCTACAAACGCATTAAATGACAAAGTACACAAGGTACAACATTGTCAGAACTTTTCAGAAGCATTTTCAACGGCTAGGAACTTGTTTCCAACGGATATAATTTGCATAAAAGGCTATATATATCAGAAGACAGCAAGCTGGAAAAAGAGAACAAACATACAACGACAGGGAAAAACAGAAAGAAAATAAATGAGAAGAAAATGAGTTATCAGCTTTGAAGAAGCACTTCCCAGTGTGTGAGAATACATTTGAGAGAGAGCTTACATTATAATTTCTCACACACGATTCACTCACAGTTTTTGAAATGAGCTGTATAGATTAGTGTGTGAATCACAATTACAAACAATCATTGTTGTCTTATGCACTGAGACGTTAAAGAAGTGTGTGTAGCCTTTCTCACTGAGGCGTTAAAGAAGTGTTGTTAGGCACATAACTTGCGGGCTTAGTGTGCAGTGGTGTTGCTAGGAGTTCTTGTGGCTGCGGGTCGTAGGAGTTGTTGCAGCGAAGGGTCGCTGTAATCAAAGCCTTCTAATGGAATCCTTCCCATTATGGAAGAAATGGATATGTAGGAGAGTTTTCTCCGAACTTCCATAAACAAATCTCAGCGTATTTCTTTTATTTGCTTTCCGCATTCATACATACGCATTGCATGTTTGTTTACTACGCATAAAAAATGTTTAAAGAGCTTTCGAATATAAGAGTTCAGGTTGAGTTATTTCCGCATGATTTAACTTCATTACTCAATCTGTATCTCTGTGCACTTTAATTCAAGAACACTGAGCTATTGCAGCTCAAGGATTACTCTACCAGATCGCCCGTTCTTTCATTGAACTGGTTGAAGTCACCAGTCAGAATCAGGCTCATGTACTGCGCTGGTCTAGCGTTGAGCTGGTTCTATATTTATGCGATCTGGTTTCAGTTGCGTGCTGGTTTTCTCTTTCCAACATTTTAAATGCACGTAACTCACGGAATTGGTGTTTCGACCGTGACAGAGCCTACGTGAGCTGTAGCAAAGCTCATGAAACCCCCCCGAAATTCGATCCCAACAATTGGTATCAGAGCACATTTGTGATCTGGTACCCTGTAAGATGGGACCAAAAAGTGGTTTCAGAGCAGGTTGTTCTTGAATAGTGCATTTTTCTTCGAGAATTTTTTAAAATATTTTAAAAATTTTGTCTGCTCTGATATCCTTCGAAAGCCTGTCTATGCTACAAAATTTTTAAAGCTTTCAAAATTCATTTTATATGGATAGGAGGAGGAATGTCTATTGAATTGCAGAGCAGTTTCTCGAAAGAAAAGTGCAACAATATCTGTTCCGACGAGCTGACAGATTGCGCGAGGTCTGTGGGCGCCAAGATCTCTAGGGCTGGCGAGGCTAAGTCTTAGGAAAAAATGGAAGAGATTCTGTAAATTGAATCTTCTATTGCTCGTCTGGTCTAATAAATGAGAACCTTTGAGTAGCATAGATTATGTCTTCAAAATCTCATGCACTTGTTTTTCACAAAATGTCATCCCTCGAAAATTGCTTTCTTTTTCAAAATAAAATAACCCCGTGATCTGCTTAGGGGGGAGTTTGTTTTAAATATTGAGGGGGAGACAAGATTTCGAAATCCTTTTTTATTCCCACAGAAAGGGGGAGAATATTTCTCCAAATATTTGCTTGCTGGATCCAGCTTAGGCGTGATCTGGTTGCGTTCTGTTTTTTCAAATAAGTTTTTAAATGCACGTAATCTGTTTTTCTATGATTTTAGATCAAAGTTTGGATACTTGAGCTGTATGAGAGCTCACGATCACACCTTTTTCGATCCCATCATTATATTTGAATATTACATTTGATCTTTAATTGCTTCAAGTTTATTTTAGGAGAGAATTATGATTTCTTTATAATTTTCTCAATTTAGAGAGAATAAAAGTAGGAGAGAATTTGTATAATTTGTGTATATTTTATTGAAAAGATTATAAATCTATTTATAAATAAATATAATAATAAATAAATGTAATTTCTTTATTTAATATTTAGATATGGAATGTCCAACGTCTAATTACTAGCCACTCAGACAATTATTTCATAATAGAATATAATATTCTCGGGTTTCGTTTTTGCATTAAAGCCTATTCAACAAAACTCGTTTAAAAATTCATAAAAAACGAAGAGCAATAAATAGATAATGAATTCACGGTGAGTTGTACAGACGATATTTTTCCAATTTTCGTCGTTTGCAAAAGATATTTGTGACAAAAAGCTCGAACTTTGTTGCAGAAAATTCTGAATCACTGAATCAGTCCACCTTTTAGTGGCCTTTTCTCGGATATATAAACCCCGGGTAGATTGAATCTGCTCTCACTCCTTCATTTTGTTTCACACACAGCGAGGCTTCCATCTCAGTTGCAATCATCGGCTAAGGTTTGTGGCGATCGTCTCCTTTCTTTCTGCACTTGACGATCCGTCTTTTGTTTTTTGTTTTTGTTTTTTCTGGTATTTGTATGTAACCGGGTAAGTAGAATAACAAGAGATGGCATCGATGCAAACTAGTACTGGCATCAGGCGTGTGCAACAGCAGAAATCATCCGGCTTCCCTGAAATTTCTGAACAGTTCCTTCTTCCGTGGGATTGATGTTAATGGACAGGTTACTATCTTACAGAGAAAGGACATCGATTCCTCTTCTTTGCAGTCCCCAAAGCTACATTAACCTTTGACCCCCCAGCAACCAATAAAGAAAAGGTTAAGCAACGGAGGCACACGGAAGATCCTAGTGCCCCTGATTTTCTTCCGCTTCCGTCCTTCGAAGAATGTTTCCCCAAAAGCTCGAAAGAATATATGTGAGTTTTTCTTTAAAATGTCGTTCTTCCATGTAGCTTGTGCATTGCAGTTGTATGTCATAGGTTCCAGCTTTAGCATATCTTTTTGTCCTTTATGTTGGAACATTTCTTTTTCAGGGAGGTTGTACATGAACAATCTGGTCATTTGCTTAGAGTCCCATTCCGACGCGTCCATCTATCAGGCGAAAACGCGCCTTTTGACACCTATGACACCAGTGGTCCGCAGAACATCAACCCACGAGTTGGTAAGCTTTTGCAGTATTATTCACAATTTTGTTCAGAGCTGTCCTTGTTCTTGTTTTTTTTACTGTCGTGAGTGCTCAAGTGTTTGCTGTCATGGCAGATTCAGGCATGCTGCGTATATGCTGAATTTTTCAAACTTCATATAAAGTTTTTGTGAATATCCTGGTCATTTTTACGTTTTTCAGTTCAGATGCTAAAAATATATGGAAACGGTTTGTTGAACAGGACTCCCAAAATTGAGGAAGGACTGGATTGACAGAAGAGAGAAATTGGGAGGACCGAGGTTTACTCAAATGTACTACGCCAAGCAGGGTATCATTACTGAGGAGATGGCATACTGTGCCGCTCGTGAAAAGCTCGACCCAGAATACGTGAGATCTGAGGTTGCTCGTGGCCGTGCAATCATTCCCTCAAACAAGAAGCACTTAGAGTTGGAGCCGATGATAGTTGGGCGCAATTTCTTGGTGAAAGTAAATGCTAATATTGGAAACTCTGCTGTTGTAAGTTCCATTGAGGAAGAGGTCCACAAGCTTCAATGGGCAACAATGTGGGGTGCTGATACCATTATGGATCTTTCAACTGGACGTCACATCCATGAAACTCGTGAATGGATCTTACGCAATTCTGCTGTACCGGTTGGAACTGTTCCCATCTACCAAGCTCTGGAAAAGGTTGACGGGATCGCTGAGAATCTTAGCTGGGAAATTTTCAGGGATACGCTAATAGAACAAGCGGAACAAGGTGTTGATTACTTTACAATTCATGCTGGAGTTCTGCTCCGGTACATCCCACTTACAGCCAAGAGGATGACCGGAATTGTTTCTCGTGGAGGGTCCATTCATGCAAAATGGTGCCTAACTTACCACAAAGAGAACTTTGCATATGAGCATTGGGACGAGATTCTAGACATTTGTAATCAGTATGACATATCATTGTCAATCGGTGATGGATTGAGGCCTGGATCAATTTATGATGCTAATGATACTGCTCAATTTGCGGAACTCTTAACTCAGGGAGAATTGACCCGAAGAGCTTGGGAAAAGGATGTGCAGGTAACAAGAAGAAATTTTTATCATGTGGACTAGTTTGGTGATATAGAAGGTCACTTGAAGCAATAGTAATCCCCAAGCTATGTTTTTATCGTCCAACTTTGTTTTCTAGTGCCATACTGGGTATTATAATTGTCGATTTTGATTGATCAAACGAATCATATTCATGAAGTACTCATATACGATATTTTTCTTTATCATGCATACAGGTCATGAATGAAGGCCCTGGACATATTCCATTGCATAAGATTCCTGAGAATATGCAAAAGCAGCTGGAATGGTGTAATGAAGCACCATTCTACACTCTTGGACCTTTGACTACTGATATTGCTCCTGGATATGATCACATAACCTCAGCCATTGGTGCAGCCAATATTGGAGCTCTTGGCACAGCACTTCTCTGCTATGTAACTCCTAAAGAGCATCTTGGTTTACCTAATCGGGATGATGTGAAAGCCGGGGTTATAGCGTATAAAATAGCGGCACATGCAGCTGATTTAGCAAAAGGTCACCCTCATGCTCAAGCTTGGGATGACACACTTAGCAAAGCAAGATTTGAGTTCCGGTGGATGGATCAATTTGCTTTGTCACTGGATCCAATGACTGCCATGTCCTTTCATGATGAAACCCTCCCATCTGATGGCGCTAAAGTCGCTCATTTCTGCTCTATGTGTGGACCTAAGTTTTGCTCTATGAAAATAACTGAGGATGTAAGAAAGTTTGCCGAGGAGCATGGGTACGGGACAGCAGAGGAAGCAATTCAGCAAGGCATGGATGCAATGAGTGCAGAATTCATAGCTGCTAAAAAAACAATCAGTGGGGAACAACATGGTGAAGCTGGAGGAGAAATCTACTTGCCGAAAGATTACCTTGAGTCTAAAACTACCTAAAGGTGAAGTTTCTTTTATGTCAACTGGGAAGTTATATGAAAATTTTGCTAAAAACATTAAAACACAGCCCTAATGCTATAACATTTAATGATGAAATAAGAAACTGTTAAAACTTTTGCTCTGTATCGTAAGAATCTATATGATACACCTTTTGCATATCTTTCTTGATTTGTCCGTTAATTGCAGGGTTTTCTTTCCAAAGCACAACAGACCATGATGCTGTTTACGATCCCCCGAAGAATGATCCATGGTGGCTGCTTATGAACACCAGTTAGAGTCATTATCTGCAAGCACAGATGGTAAGTAGATGAAAAAGCTACTAGTTTGTTGAACAGCTTAAGCGAAACATCTTTACGCTGTCTTGATCAGTATAAGTAGTCTTCAATAAAAAACCTTTCTCTGTGCTTTATTGATTAATCCATTCTATAATCTCGATATTGATGAAAAAAAGCACCAGGGGTGTCTGTATCTGCTCAGTACTGGTCATTTGGCCAGGAAACTGGCAGTTCAGGCTGAGAAAGTCCCTTTGAACCTGAACAGGATAATACCTGCGTAGGGAGTGTGCATGTTGTTTCTTGTGCTTGCACAGGGCTGGAGATCCTTCCTTTGGTTCAGGCCATCGACTCGATTCTTTTGCAGCTCCTGATTTATAGTAGGAAATATTTGCCACATTTCTGGCAAGTTTCATATTTCCTCGTGTCTCAGTCTTTCTGATATGTTGATTAAGCTACTACTATGCAATTTAAAGTTACTGAACTAAGCAAGAGTTCGTGCTAAACTGTGGGAAAATATTTATAAGAGGTAAACATTTTAACAAGTTAGTTTAAACGTATAACATTTATTTTGAGTACATTTCATGCAGATTCACTTTTGCCATTAAGAATTCGTGATTCTCCGAGTTGTGTATACTAATGAGACTACATTAACTACAACCAATTCCTTTATTTTATACAGAACGGTTTCATTGACATGAATTTTTATCCTCGTGTAAATATCGAGGATCATAGTCCTTATACATGTGTAAGACAGTAAGAAAAAACAAAAACCAACAAAACCCACAAGATTTGTACATCTTATTTATATACAACTCCGTCCCAGTACATGTCAATATATCCCTCCTGAAATCGGCTTCACACTGCAACTTGTGCTGCAGCTAGCCTTGCAATAGGCACTCTGAAAGAACACATTACACAAGCAATCAAATGTTTGATGCAAGAAATTGACCTAGGTTTTACTCTAAGTTGAAAGCAGAGTCGTATAGATGAACGATACCTGAATGGAGAGCATGAAACATAGTCAAGTCCAGCTTCTGCAAAAAAAGCAACAGAAGATGGCTCTCCACCATGCTCTCCACATATTCCCACCTGCCAAATTTCCGTGTCATTTGAATTTTGAGTCTCAACACTAATACAAGGGCCAAATTGATTTGAGAAAAGCTCACTTTTAGGCTTGGTCGAGCTGCACGCCCACGCTCCGTTGCTATCTTGATGAGCTGACCAACGCCTTTCTGATCAAGTACCTGTTGCCAGGAAATAAAACCATCAAGTATTGACATGTTAAAGCTCCAAAAATATGTTAAATTTCAGGCTCGACTCCTACAAGTCCTTTGGTGTTGACCATTCCTCAACTTGATTTTTGTTATACAGAAAAAGAAGTTTGACAGACCACGAAACTGACGCACCTCAAACGGGTCGTTTGGTAGAATACCCTTTGACAAGTAAATAGGAAGAAATTTCCCCACATCGTCTCTGCTATACCCAAATGTCATCTGTGTAAGGTCATTTGTCCCGAAAGAGAAGAACTCTGCTTCTTTTGCAATCTTCACAAAGAAGTCATGAAACACGAAACTTCATCAAAATCGTAGTCATTATATAAGATCATTTGTTCGCACAAAAATGCAAGTTTTGTACCTCATCCGCGACCAAAGCAGCTCGAGGAATTTCTATCATGGTACCTACTTTATAGTTCACTGAGGCACCCATCTCGGAAAAGACTTTATCCGCAACTCCACGCACCAAACTCACTTGATGACTCAATTCCTGCAAACATATGTAACTTGATTTTAAATTGACCACAACATTACCATCTTTTCCCCACTGGTAGGTCAATGGCATAATCATTTCACACCCAACAAGGATAACGAATGTGGTGAAAACAGTGTTGATAACATGCCTGAGGTGTTCCAATTAGAGGAACCATTATTTCTGGAAGGACTGTAACACCTTGGTTGGTCATAAAGATGGCAGCCTGGAATATTGCTCGAACCTGCATTTCGGATAGCTCAGGGTACGATATTCCTAGCCTGAAAATTTTGATTCATTCCATACATAAACATATAGATAAGAGATATTTGAACGAGATACTAAGTACTAACACTCAACGGACAGAATGAGGAAATGGTTCAATACCTGCATCCCCGAAATCCAAGCATGGGATTTACTTCTGATAACTTTTCTATCCTTGTATAAACTTCGTCTTCGGTCATTCCTGTATCGATTGTTAGTTCCCCCACAATCTGTTCAATGTCGCCTTCTGGTAAAAATTCATGTAGTGGAGGGTCTAAAAGTCTGATTGTTACAGGCAGACCTGAGAAATGTTGAGAAAAAAGGGCCAGCTTTTTATTTAGTGGTTTGTACAAGTTTCATTTCATTATCCAAGTGTAAACTCATATTTTCATACAGTGGTATGATAAGATACAGAGTGGTCGTTATAATAAAAAAGATTTACCATCCATTGCTCGAAAAATTCCTTCGAAATCAGCCCGTTGATAAGGCAGCAGCAAGTCTAAGGCTTGCTTCCTCTGTTCAAGTGTTACTGCCATTATCATCTTTCTCACTGCCTTGATCCTCTCGTCTGAAGCAAAGAACTGAGACAAATAAAGCCAAAAAAAAAAAAAACATAAAAACATGTTTATTATTATTCGATGGACATCATGTAAGATATAAGAACAATATATTCAAGTTTGGTGAAGAGGAATACTTACCATGTGTTCTGTCCTGCACAACCCGATCCCTTGAGCTCCATTAGTCCGAGCTGTTAAAGCGTCTTCAGGTGTATCAGCATTCGCCATAACCTGATAATTTAATCATCATTACCCACAAATTAGTAATTATATTTGCAAAGTTTTTGATACAGAAAATGGTGCACGTTTCAGTCTCTGAAGTACATTGATTCGCCTGATTTCATCTGCCCATGACATGAAAATCTCCAAATCCCCAGTCATAGCAGGAGGGGAGAGCTGCTGTTTACCCAAGATAACCTCACCAGTAGACCCGTTGAGAGACATCCATTCTCCTTCATGAATAACTTTCTCTCCAACCATAAATACCTGCACAGTTCATGAGATTTACATACAAATTTCTTAAACTTAGTTGAGATTTTTTTCTTAATTTAATAAAATCGACCTTCTCGGAGTCGTTGACACGTATATCAGAACAACCAGAAACGCAACATTTCCCCCATCCACGAGCAACAACTGCTGCATGCGACGTCATACCACCTCTAGCAGTCAATATCCCAGCAGCTGCATGCATACCTCCTACATCCTCTGGACTTGTTTCAGTTCTCACCTTAAACCAAGAAGATCGAGGACATTTAAATTTTACAATTAAAACAAATTATGGAATACATCATTCTAGGAAAAAATGATTGCAATAACTATAGGCGTTATGCATGGATATCAAATGTTAGAGATGAGTGGATGGATGATCGTACCAAGATGCAGCTCTTCCCTTGAGCATGCCATTCTTCAGCTTCTTCAGCACTAAAAACAACCTGTCCAACTGCTGCACCGGGCGAAGCAGGCAAACCTTTGGCTATCACGTAGTTCTTGTAAGCCGATGGATCCTCAAACTAAACCAAAATAGTAAATGTCAATAAGAACATGAAGTTCTATCAAACAACGAGTAATTTCTTGGAAAAACATTTATATTACTCGTTCTTGTACCTGCGGATGAAGAAGTTGGTCAAGATGCTGAGGTTCCACCATTTTTATTGCCGTGCGAGAATCAACAAGTCCTTCATTTACCATGTCTACTGCAATCTTCACTGCACCTTTACCAGTACGCTTACCAGATCTACATTGCAACATCCATAGCCTATTTTCTTGGACAGTGAATTCAATGTCCTGTAGGTACAACAACATCCTTATCTGCACCAAACATGAAACGTATTTAATCCAAAAAATTCATACAGTATATAACACATTAGTACCATCATATCTTTGTAATGTCCCTCTAGTATTTCACAGTTTTCCACTAGCTCTTTATAAGCCTCAGGCATACAATTCTTCATGGTCTCCAAGTCCTCTGGGGTTCTAATTCCAGCAACTACATCTTCTCCCTATAAAGCAAAAAAGCCATGAAAAGTGTATATTCTCAATGTAAATAGTAATGACTATGTCTGATTAAGACCTGCGCATTAATCAGAAACTCCCCATAGAGCTTGTTTTCCCCAGTACTCGGATTTCTTGTAAAGAGAACACCTGTTCCTGAAGTGTTTCCCATGTTTCCAAATACCATAGATTGAATATTAACAGCGGTTCCTTTCAGACCAGTTATTTGGTTAATGCTTCGGTATTTTATCGCCCTTGGACTGTCCCATGAATTAAAAACTGCTTTTATAGCCAACTCCAGTTGCTTCTTTGGATCTGACAGAAGCAGAATAAAAAACACAGCCTGAGTTCTTGAAAAGATTGGAAATAATAGTACAAGTTTTGTTTATTTTTTATAAACTATAAGTTCTTGAAGAAAGGGGAAGGCATACCAGAAGGGAATTTTTCACCCTTAGCTTCAAGATAGACACTTTTATATTCCTCCACCAGCTCTTTCAAATCAGAGGCTGCTAGATCAGTATCAAGCTTTATGCCTTTTTTACTTTTCATCTTTTCTAGTTTTTCTTCGAACAATGAATGTGGAATGTCCATTACCTTAAAAAATCCTAACATTTATAAAATCTGGACTTGCAAAAGAAATGTCTTCATACTGTGAGAGGAAAAAAACTTACAACATTCCCGAACATATCAAGAAACCGTCTATATGAGTCATATGCAAACCGCTCTCCACTTTTTGCCCCCAAACCAGCAACTACTTCATCATTGAGCCCGAGATTTAGAACTGTGTCCATCATCCCAGGCATGGAAATCTAATTTAACAAAAAGGATTCAGTGATTCGTTAAAACCTATCAGTGGTCCTAAACATAACTTTTGGTCTTCTCTTGGATCTATTTGCAAAAACGTTTTTATTAAGATTCCTATGATTGTGTTTGATGATTATATTAGATTAAATCAGAAGTATGAGAATATCAAACGTCATATTAAAATGACATTAAGCTAAAACTTTGATCCAAAATTAAAATGTTTGGTCAGAACAAAACTCACTGCTGCACCGGATCTAACCGATAGGAGGAGAGGCTTCAAGGGGTCACCGAGTGAAGCTTCCATATCCTCCTCCACAATTTTCAAACCTTCCAATATCTCATCCCATAATCCTTGTGGCAGTTTCTTGCCAATCTGTTGATATTCTTGACACGCCTCTGTAGATATGGTGAATCCTGGTGGAACTGATAGGCCAATACTCGCCATTTCAGCAAGATTTGCACCTTTTCCTCCTAACTAGTACAGATTATGAATCAGGTTATTTCGGTAAATGAATGAAATCCTGATATGCTACATATTTTTGGCCCTAGTACTTCTCCAGCATGCACCACATCTAGCCAGATATCTCTGATTTCTAAGTGTTAAATGGTCCATCAGTTATGAATATGTTGCAGCACACAGCATATGAAAAAGGAAGGCTCTTAGAGTGTAATAACACCAAGAAAACATAAATTCTTATTCCAAAGTTTACCGACTTACCAAGGACTTCATGCCCTTGTTCCCCTCACTCCTTCCCTTGCCAAATGTGTATACTCTCTATGCAAATAAAACAACAAATTTCATCAAAATATGCACAGGAGTAGGCGAAAATCTAAGGCAAATATCAGAAATAAAATCACACATAGGCCAAAATCCAAGCAAGAATTTGATATCAAGAGCATAATTAAAACAATGGATTCACAGTTAATGCATCCTTTTCAATTTCGCAGTTACAACATTTACCATTGATTTTAACAAATCACTCAATTACCTACCTTCATGGTGTCACTCATGGAAAGAAACCAATAAATCCTCTAATTGCAAATTTCAAATTAGGAACGCTGAGAGCCTCAGCATTTCTAATGTCGAGTGGGAGATGGTAAGAGTCAAGAAAATATTATACAAGATACACGTGTTATTTCTACTGCCAGATGGATAGTTCAAGCCACTACAGGACAACTGCTGCACTAACACATGAAGTATGTCCATTTTAAGGTTTCAGAGCAGTCATAACAAACAAATGGTTTCAGAGCAGTCTAAGAAAAAAATAATATACATGCTTCTAATTCAACACTCAATGAAAGTGATAAGTAAAGCTAAAATGCACTTTTTAACAAATTCAAGGATTGAACTGAGAAGTAAAAAATATATTTTTGAAAAAAAGGTCTGCAATTCAGTTAAGTAGTATTCACCTTATAAGAAAAATACATGATTTTCATAGAAAAGTTGGAAGAGAATACTTTGGTTTGTCGCAACTTTTGACACGTAACAAGCTAGTAATTTATCATTTGATTTTTCACAGAGAAGTAGAGCTAATTTTCATGTAATACAGGGTACTATTCCTCCAAAAAATTTACAACTAAAAGATATAGCAACTTCGCAAATTTTGATATACATTAATTATTTGATTCTGATCCTTTAAAACTCGGGTAAAAATCTAACCTTTGTAGTAGCTGGAGTGGGGTCTGATACAGGACTAAGTACAGCTTGTGCCCTTGTCCTTGGCACTGCTTTTGCTAGCTTAATTCCTGAACCATTGCACCAAGTGGCTCGATCCGGGCTCGGCCTCTGGCTAACTCGAGCACGGCTTGTATGCACCCTGAGAAGATCAATTTGATCTACATATTTGTCCTTCAACGTTGTTCTTGTATACACATCACTCGCAGTACACCTGATCAACATGTTTTTACACTGAAAAGCAAATAATGAAATTACTTGAACTTAATATCTCCCCACAAAACAGACACAAGCATTCAAACAAATATGTCCCCATAGCATCATCAGGACTATACTTTATGTCAAGAAAGGTAAAGGGAATGATCAACAGTGGATTAGCTAGCACTGCATGAAACCAAGTTATGATCTTTATATCCTTTCATGTCATCGAATAACCTCTAAAATGCAAAGAAACTGACTTAATCTCATATGGGCTGTGCCTGTGAACAAAATAAGTATCAACAAGTTTTGATCCTTGGATGCCGCTAATTATTCCACGCTCTTGTGTGTGCACTGCTTGTTTAACAATCTTTGTTCGAAGTGAAGTTAGAGCTGTTGAATGAGAAATGATCAAGTTGTTGCAACCAATCACCTTATTTGATGAAACAAACGAATGGGAATCAAAAGACCATCAGTGTACAGAAGCTCGGAGATCTTCGAAGCCCGCAAAATGGAGCTTGCTGCTTTGGCTAACCAAGTAAATTGTGTGGTTTATTATGAAGATGTAGTCTTTTCTTGAAATTGTTTGATTTGGATATAGTGGGCGCATCCAAGAAATTAAGGAGTAAACTTTTTTCTATTTTATTTCTGTAATAGAGAGATGCATGGGCTGTTGTTGAGATCCATTATTTGGGCATTGTCTGTTTTCCCACACAGTGGGACAAAGCATTGTGGCACGCATTGCGAGGGGTCGGAGTGTTCACGATTTCAATTTCGCTAGTAAACATATGTATAGTGGAGAGTTTTTTGGTCCATATAAATTTTAAATTGAGGGATATATATAAGGGTGAGCAAAACATCGGTTAACCGATGAAACAGAACCGATTTAATATTTCAGTTCGGTTATTTCGACTAATCGGTTATTATTTTTTAAAAAATTGGTTATATCGGTTATTTCGATTCGATTATGGTTTTCCAATTACGAAATTCGATTAACCGAAATAACCGATATTTATATACTAAATATTTTTTATATATATTATAATATTATTAGTTTTAATACTTTAAAAATAAACTAAATTTCTTTTATTAGACTTGATATTGCTATAACCTTGTTTGGATTATGTTTCTTAGTTGTATAGATTTCGGAGTGGGTCTTGATCGATTCCTCCTCTTAGGTTATTTCTCTAAAAAAATATTTTCCAACAAAAGTATCGGTTATTAAAAATAATTCGACCGGTTCGGTTATTGAAAAAAAATTCGGTTTTGATCGGTTAAATAAAATTCGGTTCGATCGATAACCGAACCGACCGAATACTCACCCCTATATGCACGAGTAGATAGTGGTCCGAGAGAAAGAACTTGAATAATAGACTAACTTTCAGAGAATTCCTCGCAAAATTTCAATTTTATATGTCATGAATGAAAAAATAAAATGGATAAGTTCATCGTAAGGTACAAGGTACACCCTCTCAAGTGGGACCCATGGGTCCATTCGGGTGGAGAGACCAAAAGAGGTAACATTTGTGTTGAAAATGGTACTGGTTAATATTTATTATGTTCAAAACTCAATTGTATAAAATCATCTATTTCTCCAAGAATGTTTGATAATTTAATAAAAATGTTGAGGATATAACCAATATAGTATGTTTTGTAACGTTATTTTATGAACTACAATAAAGGTTAATCTTAAAAAATATAGAATATAATAAAATTTATTATATTCTTTCAAGCCAACTAGGTAATCTCTTTCAATTTAACAGTTTTTTAGGCATCTGAACATGGTTTAGTCACTAAGAATACCTCATCACCACACGTTTTCGGCTCGACTATAGCATAATTAGTCCGAATTTCTTGGCCAATGCTTTATTATATTCATGTAGCAGTCACTGCTTCGGGGATCTCCAAAAAATTTATGAAATTAATTTTAAAAACTTTAATAAATTAATAAATAAAAATTACTTATTTATCTGATTAATTCAAACGATATGGCTTAAAAAAAAAGGATAATCAAGATAAAGCTTAAGAAACTGACAAAAATACTACGTGATTGATTTTATCAACTCTGACCGGATTACTATTTTTGAGTGATGTGCATAAATTGATCGATGGCGATAATATTATTATCAGTTATTTACTAAAAAGATAATGGTTTTAAATTAAACATAAAAAGTTCTATAGTGGGCCCTATTTTGATCAGAGAATATTCTCTAGACATAAAGTCATCGACACGTGGCTTAGTTTAAGACACATGAGAAGGGAGGATGGCAAGCCCAGTCAGGCCTATCTTATCTACTCTCGTAACATTTTCTCATATTTATATATAAACGATTCATACTATGGACACTATTATAAATATGTGTATGGACATTTGGCGATTTGACATTTTTTGATGTTATTATATCATCAAGTATTCATACAGGTGTCCACAATAAATATATATATATATATATATATATATATATTTGATGTTTATTTTTCACATTTTTCAGTATTGTATATATATTTTTATAGTCCTGACAATACATAAGTTAATTGAGTAAAATTATATCAATACAGTCTACAATGCACATTACGTATGATGATATGTGTCCTAAATGTATCATAATTTTCTATGAAGTGAATACTCGGCGGAAAAAAAAAAATTAACATGCATTACTAAAAGGGATAATTGGACTAAGATTCATGACTCCAATGTGTTATTAACTTTCAGTCCCTATATGATATTTTTTGTTTTGCACTTCCCCACAAATCAATTTAAATAGTTTCCAACTCCATGATATTTACCATTTTAGTACAATGCCCTCATCTATCTACAAATTCTTAAATAACCATTTATATCACATGACAAATATTCCTCTATTTTTGGAATAGAAATCTTAGTATAATTTTGTTAAAATATTTTACACAATTATTTAATATTAAAAACTAAAAATATATATATTAATTTATTTGTATATTTATTTATTTCATAACTTAAGTATAGTCCCGTGTGGTTTATCCAATTATATTCTTTATTCTAGATCTATTTTTATATTAAATATATAACATTTTTTCTACAATTAATAATGAAATTTTTATTGTTTATTAAATTTTTTATGCTTGTTTTACGAATAAAAAGATACCTAAACTTTATAAAAATTGGCAGCATAATAAAATATTACATATATATTGAATAAAATTAAAAAGATTTAAGAATTGAAAATATTAAATTTTAAAATTAGATACTTATATTTCGGTTTCTTTAAAAAAATTAACCTATGAAAATGTGACGGGATTGAAAAGTAATAGAATAGAGTTTAGAGGAGGGATGAATTTGTTAAACGTTTTATGACATCAGCTGAGTTACCAGCTGATCGCAACACTCTGTCTTATTTGTCTTCTGAGCAATAAATAAATTATGTGGAAAAACTCAATTAAATAGTGAACTGAAAGATGTAAAAATGCGTAAACTAAAATTAGATAAGAGTCGAGATATGTTTCTGGAAATTCGAAGCAAGACTTCTATATCTCGCGTTCTTCCCGAATTGGAAGGATATCCACTAGAAGACTTAGAATATAATACAAGGTATCATAAACCACTCAGTCAGGTGGCACCCAAACTGAAATCCTAGTTAACTTATGATAACAGCACAGATGCTGCTTATACAATGATTTGAATAGACTTTAAGAAATTAATACCAATGAAAATACCGCCTATCCGTTTCAGCTCTAAGCTGAAAAGATACAGAAGGTCTAATAGATAACTATGAATCAATTATAATAGATTGATTTTTTGTATGCGATGTTTTCTCGCAATTTTTTGAGAGCTTTCTGTGTTTTAAATCCTTCTCCTTTTATATTATTTTGATTCAAACGGTAATAAATATGACCAGCAGACAAAACCGATGAACCTTTGTGTAAATAATGTTCATTAATATTTGTACTATTCTATATACCGTTTCATTAAATGTTCCTCCTCTATGCTCAAAACGGGCAATCCTCGCACAAGCCCGAATCTGACACATTCTGATTGTGTCTCAACTTGTTCAACTGCTATATATGTTCTCTTTAGTCCAATATTGAAATCTATCAGTTCTTGTTAAATCTAAATTTTAGAATGATTTAATTTGCTAATTTCAGTACCCTTCTTTAGCTTCAATTCAGTAATTTAGCTTTCATCTGAGCTGAATCTCAGATTAGACCAAGAATCCGGTTCGCAAGTATTTTCGAAAGAATAAACCTAAGCACGGTTCGAGTTTCTATTATGTTTTTTTTAAAAATATATTCAATGAAATAATTGCGGTTGATAGGCGCCCATGCCTTGTGTAAGTAATTTAAACCAACTACACTATTTTCATTGTTGCAGCTCATTTAAGGTAGTGGAGGGCTCCTGTAAACATCAAACCAACCAAAGAGTTTCTTTAAAGTTTTCTAAAGCTTTAGATCGTGCTTGGGGGAGATTCAAAGCCGGAGCTATTCTGTACAAACTGTCGTTCAGCTTTGAGGCAAGTAAACTCTGTTTCTTGCTGCACTTTAAGAAAACATATATTGATTTCCATTATATCTGTTTGTGTGAGTTTTAAAGGTTTGAAAGAGGGTTTTGAAGTTTTTCAAACACAAAGATGAGTTCTTGATGAAGTATTGGTTTGCTGAAGTTTTGTTTCAGAAAAGTTTGATAGGATCAATATGGATCGAAAACAGCCTTAGGAGTTCAGAAGGGGGGGTTGAATGAACTCCTTATATTTAAAATTTTCGAAAACTTAAAACAGTTTTTACAAGCACCTCGCTTAACTTAAATCTGTGTTACCAGATTTAAGGTATCTCAGTCAAAATGCTGATCTCTCGACTAACAATAAATGTGCAGAAAAAGTCGATTAACCAGTGAACAGTGTAAACTGAAAATAAATGCAATAAATAAAAGTTCAAGGTCAAGAGATTTGTTTATGGAAGTTCGGATATCAAATCCTACGTCTCTCCTTCTTCCTTTTCAGGAAGGTTCCACTAGAAGTGTCTGCTATTCGAATGTAAATATACAACCATTGCTACTGATTTAATACAGCACAATCTAATCAAAACAATATAACTAAGACACGGAAAACGTAGGCCTTGGATAAACACAACGCCACCCATCTGCTGATTCAAGTTACACCTGCTGTTCCTCCATCAGCTGTCGTACCTGCACCATTTTAAAAGCTAGTGAGCCTAAAGGCTCAGCAAGTAAAATCTGAGTAGTAACAATTTCATAAATCGCAGGCAGACATCTTTACAATGCATATGTTTAGGAACTTCAGTATACAATATCATTTTCATAAACATTTCAATGGTAGAAACAGGGGAAGATAGCCCAGCTTTTCATTTTTTTCAATTTCATTTTCATTTGATCATGGCATATAAGTTCTATTTGGTCCGTGTTGCACTTTGATCAAAATGACTCCCGATATCAGTTTAGCATATAGCTCATATGAAAGGGCAGTCGACATCTAGACAACTGCTCATCCTTCTCCTTGGTGACCTTAACTATCTATGCCATAATCTAAAACATCTTTCGTTCCTTAACAATCTTTCTTTAAACATTTCTGTAAAACATCGGGTTCCATCATTTTAAATATTTGCTTCCCATTTTAAAACTTTACTGAGTATTGAATTCGACTTTGGAAACATATCGTTAAACTGGAACTGATTGAGAGAAAAACCAGTCGAAATGAATAGTACCAGTCGCAAGACTAATACCTGCTGAAATGAAATGAAATACATCTGCTGGTGAACAGTACCAGTCGCAACACATAAGAATCCAGTCGCAAGAATAAATATAAAATGAAACGATGTCGTTGGGGTGATCAGCAGACGAATACAAAACTACCTGCTGATCTTTGTATAAAGTGAAACGGTGTCGTTAAAGTGATCAACAGACGAATACAAAACTACCTGCTGATCTTTGTAAAATTAAATGGAACGACGTCGTTAGCACATCGATCAGTCGCAAGGAAAAGTGCTAACACGATTATATAAATGAATAGTACTAGTCGCAAGACTTGTACCAGCTGGAGTGAATAGTACTTGAAATTAAAGCAACTGCTGAATTTAAACTCACAATGCAGCTGCTGATTCCTAATAAAAGGAAAACAACTGCTGATATAAATAAAGAAAGACGCATCTACTGATGAACAGTGCATCTGCTGAATTTTATGAAAAACGCTTGTAACATCAAAACAACGATCGCGCTACCAGCCGTTGCCTATTAAACCAGACTTTATACTGATCTAACTAGCACTGCTGATTACACAAATCATCAAATCCTGATATTACAACAGAGAAGAAAACATTCATAAACATTATATCAATACAGCTGCTGAATCTTAACAAGTAGAAACAGCTGCTGGGACATAACTCGACATTTGTGATATCAGAACAATAACAATAGTCATCAGCTGCTGCCTATCAAACATACCAATGATTCAACCAGCAGCTACCGATTTCACAGTTATCAAATTCTAATATTACTGCTATTCCGAGAAGAACATTCATAACATTTCTGGAAGTGAATTCCAATCCTCAGTATCTTTTAAACTTCATAAACTTTCTGAAAATCATACTGGAAGCATCATAAACATCAAAAACATCATTTTCGAACCCATCTTTCTTTCCTTTTCATGTCTAAATCATTTCAACATGAACTTTAAATATGTCAACAATAAACAGGCAAGCAGATCCATTAAAACACAATATATGCTTCAAATGGTGTAGAAAAAGATCAGCTTTTACGTGCCTTGATTTGAAGCTTTGCAACCACAGCTAGTTCCTGCAGAATCCTCCCTTTTGAGCAACACACAAATTCTTCTGGAAATTTCTTTGAAGAACACTTTAAAACTTTTCTTTGCAAATGATACAAATCTTACTTTAGAAACAAGTATTTATATGAAAGGGATTAGTGGCAAGCTACTTGGAAAGTCAAGCATGACACACTTTCAAAATTTAGTTAAAATTCCCTTCATATCATTTTATTTTATAAACACCAAACCTTTATCTAAAGAAATCATTTTACCTCCTTAAAACATTTTACAATCAATTTCAACCAACTTGTGCATTGATCTTTGGAGTTACCTGCTGAAACCAGCTGCAGCGCACCATTACCTGCTGATATCAACTATTCAGCAGATACATAATATTTAAAATTGCCAATTGGCCCATAAGATTAATAGAATGCATAAATGTGGTCCTATGGATTTTGGGGCGTTACAAGAAGGCTTTGATGAGCACAGACACTGTAAACACCCGGTCACTGAGACACGCTATAAGTGAACTCCTAGCAATCTCCAAATACACGCAGACACAGCTGCTGTTTACAAAGCAGTTTTATTTTACTGAAACGGCTTTACGTAGCACGTTTGTTACAGACTCAATCTAAATGATAACAGGGAAATACAGTGATTTTTGAGTACTGTAAATCTTCTGGTTCTTATATCAACAAGAATTGTTTACAAAGGTAAACCAGAAGATATCTCGAAGGTAAAACTATGAAGGCTTGAACTTGAAAGTTCTTCGAGATTGAGATTCTGGGACTTGGGATAGTTTCGATTGAATACTTGTTGAAATACCAGAACGAGGAAGAAAGCTTTTTCAAATCACTGAGAGCACAAAGCAGACGGTGAGAGTAACAACCAAGAGAGCTTTCTTCATTTGAAACTTCAGCTATTTATACTCTTTGTTCTCAACAGTCAGAAATATTCTCCTTTGCATATCTTCATCGTATCGTACAATCGCATACACTGCTCCACTGAAGGTAAATTGCGCTTCGTCAGGGCTGAATTGTCGTATAACCTTATTTGGGTAAACATCGTATAACGTCCTCTGCGTACCGTGTACTATTACCCAAAATAGCTCTGACATTGTCTCCTTAATTCCAGGCATTTGTACGATTCAATCGTGATCATTGATTCTTTCCAATTTAAACATATGATAGCGTTTGAAGCTGTTCGTCCTTATGCCTGAAAGCTTTTTCCGTTAAAACAGTTCTTTCTCCCTTGAAGTAATTGGTTATCTCATCGCTGATTGTATATTTGAAGCTGTCACAACTGAATACATAGAGATAACTGAGTATATGCAACAACTAAATGCAACAACTGATACTGTCTCGATATCTGAAAGTTCCATTACTCATATAACCGAAAATATGAATTAAGCACATCTGATGTCGAATCAACTTTACTCAGAAACTGAATACATTCACTTCTGAAGTACTGAGATCTGAGGTAACTAAGTAGATACTGTTCACAACTGAAATACTCGAAACTGAAACAATATACCATAATCTGTTACTCAAGTCTGAATACACTTCGCTTCTAACAACAGATCTCTTACTGTAGCTACTGAATCAAGTCTGAATAACTGTTCCCAATATCTGAAATGATCAAATAACCAAATCTGTTTCGAAAGCATCAACCCGACAACAAAGACTGAATCTCTGAATACTCGACTCTGCTCAGTTCTGAATACTTCTCGAAAAGTCAACTCAGATGTCAACGCTTGACTTAGAACTCTTCGATACTTAGAAATCTTCAATCCACTTGTATGACGTCTCGAAGTCTGAAATCCTCAATACACTTGGATGACGTCATGAAGTTTGAAATCCTCAATATACTTGAATGACGTCACGAAGTCTGAAATCTTCTGCGAAAGCTTAAGATCATTTCTTGGTCTTGTTTTGTTATCACCAAAACTAATAAATTTTGTCTTAACAATTTCCCCCTTTTTGGTGATGACAAAACTTAGCAGTTTTATGACTTATAGATGCAAAAATAAATTGCTCAAGTCTGCTAACATTTTATAAACGAAATTGATCAAGTACAAAAGATTTGTACAATAAGCTGAACATCCTTAAAACTGTCTCTTTACACAAATCCAATATTCAGCATCCCGTCTTATAGGTCCAACTGGTCCACCACCTCCACTGCTGTGATGAACACCTCCACCGCTGCTGGAATGTCTTTTATTCGAAGAACCACCCCTGTCTCTCCTTTGACTGCTACCATCACCACCACTACCTCTACTAACACTGCCACCACTTGGTCTGCTTTTATCATCCGGAGGCGGCTGAGGACGGCTGCTACCACCTTCCCCCTTTTTGGCATCACCACCCCGATTGATATAATCAACAAGGAAGCCAAGTTGGGTTGAAAGGTTGAGATGATTTTCCTGTGCTTGCGCATGGAAGTCTAGCATTTCACTCCGAATAGTAGCAAGCTGCTCATCCATTGCCTTGACCTCCTTTCGAATATCTTCCAACTCAGTAGTGACGAAAGCATGGTGAGCACGAGTTCCTTTCTGAAATTCATTCAATTTAACTGACAGAACTTCGCCTTGAGTTTGGGCTTCTTGGCGAACACTCTTAATAGAATTCTGAATGTATTGAGTCTGTTTATCTCGAGCTTCAGCAGAGTCTTTCACAAGATTGTCGATTTTAAACAATAGTTCGCTCTTGAGATCTTCAAGACTTCTTTGCACCGCTCAGATCTTGAACCAGCTTAAAGGTGATTTCCCCTCCCGAAATCATGCTGTTTTTCAAATAAATTTTAAATAGGCATGGTTGGCATGTTTTTTGTTGTCCATTCTTTCCTAACAGGCTCATTAGTTTTCTTAAATGCAGGTGATGAGATTTAGCCAGAGCTGGTTGGTGCGGCTGGATCAGATTGGGGGTGTTTATCGTGGACATCGTTTTCGTGTTATTTCAGCTCACGTACTTTTGTTCAGTTTAGACCTGAGATAATTCATTTTGTAATGAATCAGTTTAGTTATTTCATATATATATATACAGCTTTAAACTGAATGAAAAATCATTTTGCAAGGTGTTATCCGGTTTCTACTTTGTTCTTAAGCTCTAAGCTGTTTTCCAGCTCGTGATCTGAAATGTTGCTAGACACAGTTTTTGAACAATTCCGATTACTTCCAAGCTTATTCCATGTAATCTGGATGAATTTGTTCCCTTTGATATACATATATAAGTTCCGCATATCTATATATGTATATGTTTCAACGATCTGTAGTGCGGGATCTGAAAATTTTTATGAATTTGAAATTAAGTCGAGAATAAATTATTGTATTTCAGCTTGTACCATAATAGTTTATTTGTT
Organism: Dorcoceras hygrometricum; assembly: GCA_001598015.1. NCBI lineage: Eukaryota > Viridiplantae > Streptophyta > Magnoliopsida > Lamiales > Gesneriaceae > Dorcoceras > Dorcoceras hygrometricum. The sequence continues at coordinate 137,496 of KQ988234.1, forward strand.
TAAAATTTTGGATCGGGGAGTTAAAATTGGTATCAGAGCATGGTCATTGAGATAAACACTTCTTTCAGCCTGAGACAGTTCTCTCCAGCCGCTTCAAATAACCTATGAGTTTTATGTTCATGTTTTAGCATTCAGTATTCTTTCATGATAGTCTTGTGGTCGGATTTGGGTTATTAGTACAAATATATGTCATGAAGAGGAAGAGGAAGAAAAGATAGTATAGAAGAGGATGGTGAATCAGGCGGTAGTAAACGTGTTTTAGCTTACATGGCTCAACTGTTGGAACGCTTGGTTGATCAGTCGAGTAAAGGAAATGGCCAGTCAACAGGGCGAATGTATAGTCATGAGGACCCTCAGGAAAGTTTTAGACGTCAACTTCCCCAGGAGTTTTCAAGCACCAGTGATCCACTTGTAGCTGGATCATGTCCTTGGAAGTCATTTTTTAATATCTACAACTAGCTGATCAGATAGAGCAAGATTTGCACTCTGAGCTGAAGCGCGAGTTTCTAACTTGGAGACATGGGGAGATGCCAATGAGAGATTACATTCGTAAGTTCGAAAGAGGATGTTACTTTGTTCCTCTGATAGGAAGAGATGCGGGGGAGAAGCTTCGTCACTTTGTTGATGGATTACGACCACGTTGAAGCATGACGTTAGGCTAGTTGAACCAACAGGTTATACAGCAGCAATTATCAAAGCCCTACGAGCTGAGAAGGATTGGAAGGAGATTGACAAGGAATGCCAACTTAAACGTCAAGCCTTTCAACATAAGGACCATAGGCAAGCCAAGAGACTCAACAACAACCAGCAGAGGTTCAGGGACAACGGCCTCTACAACCCCAACCGGTCAACACAGTTCCTCAAATTAATAACAGGCCAGTTTGTCCAGTTTGTCAAAGGAATCATACTGATCATTTCCGAGATGGCAACACGTGTTAAATGTGGTTATCCAGGCCACATCTCTAGGAATTTCCAGCATTCGAAGCAACTCATCACCAATAGAGCCTATGTGAGGACAATAGATCAGGATGAACCAGACTCCACAGTAGTTACAGGTAAAATTGTTGTCACTAGTATGCCTACTATAGCCTTGTAGATTCTGGTGCAACTCATTCTTATGTATCAGAATCTGTTGCTAAGAAATTACCTATCCAACCTGAAGTATTAGCGTAAGTTATTTCTTTAACGTACCATCGGAAGAAATTTTATTTACAAATAGCATATTTCGCAACATAGAGCTTAAGCAACAGAGATATTTCGTATATACAGATTTGATAGTATTACCCATGCTTGAGTTTGATTTAATTTTGGGAATAGATTAGTTAACTAAGTATAGAATTGTTTTAAGCAAAGAACAGTAAAGGTTAAACCATCTAGCGGAAACCCAATTTTGTTCCGTGCTGATAGACTCGATAGAACCCCTATGCTGATATGAGCTCTGAAAGCCCAGAGCCAAATAAGGAAGGGATACCAAGGATTTTTGGTTAGTGCGTTATTAAAAGTAGAAGATGAGAAATTGTTAGATGTCGAAGTAGTGAACGAATTTCCTGACGTGTTCTCAGAAGACATATCAGTTTTGCCACCAGATCGAGAGCTGGAATTTGCGACTGATAGTGTACCTAGTGCAACTCCTATATCTAAGCCACCGCATAGACTTTCCCCTACAGAGATGAAAGAGTTAAAAGATCGAATTCAAGATCTACTATACAAATGTTTCATTCCTTTTAGCACGTCACAATGGGGAGCCCAGTGCTGTTTCTTCAAGAAGAAAGACATGAGTATACGTTTATGCATCGACTATAGAGAGTTAAGTTAATCATTAAGAATATATATCCTCTCCCTAGGATTGAAGATCTGTTTGATCAGTTACAAGGTGAAGCTGTATTTTCTAAGATAGACGGTCTGTATATCACTATCAGAATATTAAAGAAGCAGATGATTACAAGACAACTTCGAAAACGCATTATGCGTACTATGAATATTTTTTTGTGATGCCCTTTGTAACAAATGCACCTGCAGCATTTAAAGATTTAATGATTAGAGTGTTCCAACCTTTCCTAGTTCAGGTCGTAATAGTATTTGTAGATGACATCTTGATCTACTCTAAGAACAGATAAGAACATTCAGATTAGTGTATTTCAAGTTTTGGGGACTAAGCAACTTTTTGCTAAGTTTTGTAAATATGAATTTTGGATTGAGAATGACAGACCCGGTGCTCTAAATAAGAGATTAAGCAAACAACTAACGCTAAATGCGGAAGCTTAAAAAGTGGATAAATTCTTTTTTTATCTGACTAAAAATCATAATTTAAAAATACACGTATACTCAAAGTAAAGGTTTGATAACAAAACCAGTACGTAAACATGCTGCAGAAATCAATCAACAACTACAAGTATCCCAATACAAACACGTAGAATCTGAAGTAACAACAGCACACGGGGCATTCCCCGATATCAGACTCGATAACAAAAAGTATATAAATATATAGCTGGGATACTCGATCAACCCCACGGGGCTCTGCTAGCTGACGCACCTTCTGGGATACCCGATGGACCTGGGTAACCTGAATGGCACACAAACAACTGAACAGCCCCGAAGGGACAGGGTTCAAACCCCAGTACGGAGAGCAACATAAAACAACAAGTAGATAGCACAAGATATAACATGATATGCGATGCATGAGAACATGAGAGATCACAGGAGCTCAAAGCAACAACCAAACAACTAGCGATCGGAACAAAAGTGATCAACGGAGATAAACGAAACAGTCAAACAGCTGGCTGTCAAATGGAAGTGATCAACGGAACTCAAGGCACAGAAACTCTGCTGGCAGAACAAGAATATCAGTGGCCACGTGCGGTACCAAAGGCCCAACAGTCAACTCAACCCGCTGGTGCACTAGCTCATGAGAGTGTGACAGCTACCCACTCGTCCCATAGCAGCACAACCGAGAGTGTGGGAACTACCCACTCCGTCTCATGGCGGTGTAACCGAGAGTGTGGGAGTTACCCACTCCGTCTCTGGCCTTTTCAAAAGAACACTTCCTGGTACTCACAGATTAGCAACAACAATCAGCTAACAAAGGTATAGGCTCAATAACACCGAACGACCAACAAGGGATAAACTCAACAACAACGAACGACCAACTAGGGATATAAGCTCAATAACAGCAAATGACTAGCAAATGATCCCAAGGGAGCTCCTGCCATGCGTGTAAGCAGAACAACAGCTTGCAATATATAACAAGAGAACATATGCAAACAACACCATAAAATCAACAGGAATACACACTGCTCAGTATAAATGCACGCATATAGATATATCCAAGCCTATCTCAAACCTGTAAATATAAGCTCACATCCATACCTTACGCAGATCTTGTCAAAATACCTCAACACAGCTCATGGCTGAAAGAAAAACACACTCACTGCTCCGCTCAGGTCTCGACCAACAGCTCAGGGCCAACAACTCACATCAAAACCACCACAGAGGTACTATCTGCCAAGATACCTAAGAAGTCAGCGCTGTTCAATCTCACACAGCTCATGACGGAAGCTCTCAACTCAGAACAACTACGACTCACAACAGAGCACTATCCAGCTCAAAGGTTAACGTAACGAACAGAAACTAACACCAGCATAACACGGTTACCTGAAATGAAGCTCAACTCCATTGGAAATCACGACATGCAGCTCATGACACTTCTCTGTGATTTCCTCCATTCGGCCACCTCTCGGCTCGAAGCTAGTACAGAAACGTCGAGCTTGAATAGGGGTTCCCAACCAAGGTACCCTCACTCAAAATTGACAGGCCAATCTCCGACGATCTGGAAAATACTAGGTCGGGTGAACAGTGACGATGAGGGTTTGGAAAATATCCGTCGAGAGCTCCCAGAAGAAGATAAGGAGATGTGTGGTCTAAAATGACTAAGTGTTGGTCAACGAGAGAGTATATATACTCACGCTCAATAGATCACGGCTACAATGATCCCATATCAGCTCAGACCTCATCACTATATTCAACCCAGCGTACAGCTCAGTACGCACAACAATCCAGCTCTCGCATCCAACAGATCCCGTTTACTACAGATCACGCTCTCAACAGATCACATTCACAAGACAGCTCGTGCTCACCAAACAGATCACGCTCTTGCTAACGATAAATCTCTCGCACGTAGTTCAGCTCACGCGCACTGCTTAGCTTTCGTAAAACAGATCGCGCGCCCTCCAGCACAAGAGAAATGATCAGCTCTCACCAAATATGACCACCACAACAACTCTCTTCCAAAGCTGAAACCACAACCAGCTCTTGATCGTTCTGAAAACCACGAACAGCTCTCGCCTAAGCTGTGCATCACCATCAGCTTACGCCTAATCTGATTTCACCAACCAGCACAACACAACACCCATAACCTGATCTTTCATCTCAAGGAACCCGGAACATACCTAAGCTGAATCCAGGTTATGCTCATACAGAAAGATCCCAGAGCTGTTCACCTCTACGCTGTTGTCCCAATTTAGCTCGTGATAGAAAACCCGATCAAGTACAACGAAGCAGTTCAGCTCAAAACTCTTCCACTCAGATCAGCTTGTGCCTGATCTTATCCATGCCAAAATCGATACAAAGGTTACCAATAGCTTACACCAGAACAGTTCTTCTCCATCAGCTTTCACCCAAATTTGATCGCGCAAACAGCTTGAGCAACCTTAGGTCAGATCACACCCTAACAATTAGCTCAGGATGCTCCATCCAGCTTATGACAGCCAAACAGTCCATGATACTCTTAGCTCGCAGCGCCTAAGCTTAGAACAATTCGTAGTATGCACAGCGGCACAAATTGCAGCAATAGGCCAGATCACGAACTGGACAGCTTACGCTTACTGAACAGTTCTCGCCAAAGCTGAAACCATAAACATATTGCGACTGTCAACAAAGCTCACGATCTTAGATCAGCACAGAGCATTCAACTTAGCTTATGATCTCCAGAACAGTAAGCGCTACAAAAGCTCAGCTTACACCGCTCAGCTCAGCACAGGCCGACCAACTCAGGTCGCTCACCTAACCGTTCACAGCTCTCAGATCAGCACACACTATTTAGCTTATATCACGTACTACCTTCTCATCTAGCAGCACGTATATCAGCTTCGAGACTCAACTCAGTACCCATCACTCAGTTCAGCTTGGGATGCTCTATTCAGCTTTCGTTGTCTCAACGAGAACACGAAGCTTTCAGATCAGCTCACGCACCCAGGTCTCCAGGTACGCAATCATACCAGCTCATTGGTCAACCCAGCTCTCAAGGATCAACTCAGATTTCGATGTAACTCCCAAAGCTGCATCCATATTACATCTACTTCCTAAACTGCTATCAGCTTAGAGAGCTACACTAAACTGGTTCACGCTACAACAGTAGCAGCTCAGCTCACAAATTCAACACGGCTCAAGACAGCACAGTTGTAAGGCCCGGGATTATTTGATTTAATAACCGAGATTATTTAATTTTAGGCAATTCAGATTTGTGCATGAGAAATCTTGTTGTTCAGCTTTCATTTGGAAGGCTTTGTATATAATTTGGGTCAGATTTCACATTTGGAGTAATTCTGGAAGTTCTGGAAATGTTGAGTTAACGACTGAGTAACAGGAGAAATCTGTTATCGCTGGGAGTTGGGTTGGTCGCAGCGTGTTTTAGTAGCATGAGAGAGGATACGCCGTCGTTTGGGTGAAATATGATTGAGATTTGAAGGTGAATTGGTGAAATCTGGTGCGTTGAGCGAATTGCCGCGAACATATGATGAAACGCTGTCGTTTCAAGAAAATCAGTAGTAGAGCTAATGCTAGAAATCTGGTGTAGCACAATTCAGATGTCAACGCAACGATACTGTAGAGGTGTGATCGTTGATGTTAGTGGTGCGTCATCGTTTCGCTAATCAGTAAATGCATTTGAAAAGGTTTCTGCTGACAACAGTTCAGAGAGGATACGCCGTCGTTTGGGTGAAATATGATTGAGATTTGAAGGTGAATTGGTGAAATCTGGTGCGTTGAGCGAATTGCCGCGAACATATGATGAAACGCTGTCGTTTCAAGAAAATCAGTAGTAGAGCTAATGCTAGAAATCTGGTGTAGCACAATTCAGATGTCAACGCAACGATACTGTAGAGGTGTGATCGTTGATGTTAGTGGTGCGTCATCGTTTCGCTAATCAGTAAATGCATTTGAAAAGGTTTCTGCTGACAACAGTTCGTTGGAAGCGAGAGTTAACGAGAGAGCGACACGTGTTGGCCAACCTTTTTGGTGTTGACTGCTGTTGGCAGCGTTGATCAGCAGTTGCGTTTGTGAGGAGTTGATTTAGTCGAGTGACCAGCCGTTGGTTTGAGTAATAAGTTGCTGTTGAAAGGCGACGTCGTTTTGTTGAAGTTGAAACGCAGTGTTTGTGAATGGAGTAGTGTTGATCAGCTGTTAGCAGTGAACATGACGTGTTCCTTACGACGTCGTTTGAATTATTTCACGTGACCAGTTGCTGATGGTGAGGCGACGTCGTTTCAATAAGTTGGGACGCAGCGTTTTGGGTGTAACGCTTTGCGTCTGCTGTTGGCAGCAATGCTAACGTGTCCCTTTACGTCGTCGTTTTGAAGTTGTTTAGCGCGACCAGCTTTTGGTTGTTTCGCAAGAGGAATCTGTCACCAGCAGTTGGAACATTGCGACGTCGTTTTATTTAGTTGGAACGGTGTCGTTTTGATGTTCCTTTGCGAATGCAATGCCTGATGATTGCTGCTGATCCCGTTGAATAGTAAACATTGGGAATCAATAAGATTTCTTCTATAATGTCTGATCATTTCGAATAAGCAGTTGAGGGATTATGTAAGCCGTTTTGAAGTTGTTTAGCGCGACCAGCTTTTGGTTGTTTCGCAAGAGGAATCTGTCACCAGCAGTTGGAACATTGCGACGTCGTTTTATTTAGTTGGAACGGTGTCGTTTTGATGTTCCTTTGCGAATGCAATGCCTGATGATTGCTGCTGATCCCGTTGAATAGTAAACATTGGGAATCAATAAGATTTCTTCTATAATGTCTGATCATTTCGAATAAGCAGTTGAGGGATTATGTAAGCTTAGTTCCAGATGTTTTGGAAGCAGTGTGTGTATATCCTATTGTGGTATGTAAATACTCAGCATGACACGTGGAATTCATATCGATTGCATGGGGAATTCTGCAGAAAACAAAGACCTTCTCCTATAAATTAGATTGAATTCAAATCCTTGTAACTTTTGCCTAGACATCAGAATTCGATTCTGTAAATTGTTCTGGAATCCTTACGACAAGGCCTTTGCTTTGAAATTGGAAGCAGTCCCAAAAACAGAGCTAAACGAGGTATAGTTTGACATGAGAGTCAGGGACTTGAATACTCGAGAATGATAATTCTTGAGCTATCCCGGCAAATCACATACTTTATAACTGTTTTTCTTGATTTAGAACTTGAAGTTATGTTGTCGATCCATCACAGGTAGTGGATCTTTATTTGATATGAGATTATATGATACGAAGAGAAAATGAATTGATTCTAATGCCAAGGTCTGAGGTCACCTTATTTTCGAAGTCAGAGTGATTTCGTTAGATGGATATCCATGTCAAGATCGTATACGAATCTTGATGGCATTGATTTGAGATGGAATCAGTTCTTAGTCTGAAGACATACGACATGTTCATTTCATTTCGATTGATATGCTAGTTTTGATATGAACTGCTTTATGTTATTTCATGTATATGTCAATTACACTGAGATCAATTTCTCAACGGAGTGTTCCGGCTGTTGTCTTGTTTTGTATGTGTGCATGACAACAGAAAGGAATAGCTGAATTGATGGGGCAGGGGTAGTGAGAGCTTACTACCTAGAAGAGGGCGACAAATGAGAAGAAATAGAGACCTGCTGATAACTTAGATTTTGAAACAAGTAGCGTGGGTCATTGTGATAGATGGTTTTGTATCAAAGATGGATAAATTGTAACCGTGAATTAGGGTGTTGTACTCGTTGTACCGTGATGCTCTGTTTGATAAATAAACAACCTTGGTGAACCAGACTTGTAAAAAAAAACAAATATATATATTTAACCAGATTTTACTTAATAAACTCGTTTATCTTTAATTATTCGCTCATAAGACGAGACTAGAATAATTGTGTGAAGAGAGCCTCACAACAGTGCTTACCTATCAGCTTGCACCAGATCTGGTCCAGCTCGTGTACTACATAGCAAGCTTCTAAGCTGAATCTCTCCAACTATGCGTCCAGTGCAATCCAAACTGGTGTAGTTCTACTGAAACCTCTCAGCAGCTCACTCTTAAGATCAGCACAGGCCGCTCAAATAGCTCACACACGTGCTGGTCTAAACTGGAACCCAAAGCAGCTTCCTGCATCATCAGCTTAGCACGACATAAGACCAGTCTGCGTTCGAGCTGATCCACCTCAACCGATACTCTTTAAGCTGTTTAATCTTCTAGTGTCCGAGCTGATCCACCTCAATTGATACTCTTTAAGCTGATTAATCTTGATTAGTTAGCCACTAATCATCTTGGATAATCACAGTCCTCACAGAGAAGGTAGCATTCTTGGTCATATAATCTCGAAGAGTGGTTTGGAAGTGGACCCATCAAAAGTAGAAGCAGTTCGGGAGTGGACTGTACCTAAGAGTATTACAGAGATCCTTAGTTTCTTATGATTTGCGATTATTACCAATTTTTCATTAAAGGAGTTGGAAGTAGCGGTTCCTTTAACATCATTGATCAAGAAAAATGTTAAGTATGTATGAACCTCAAAGTGTAAATCCAGTATTGATTTATTAAAGAAAGCATTGTTAGAAGCCCCTGTTTCAAAACGGCCATCTGGAAGATGGAATTACACTATTTTCATGGATGCATCAATGAAGGGTTTGGGTGTTGTCTTAATGAAAGATAAGAAGGTGGTTGCCTATGCTCCTAGACAACTGAAGATTCACGAGAAGAACTTCCTTACTTAAGATCTAGAACTGGCAGCAGTGACCTTCAAATTAAAGAATTTGAGGCAGTACCTCAAGTATTTCTTCACTCAGCAAGAGCTCTAAATGAGTCAAAGAAGATGGCTAGAGCTGGTGAAAGACTTTGGTTGTATCATTAGTTATTACCCCGATAAAGCTAACGTACTAGCAAATTTGTTAAGTAGAAAAACAGTAGGAGTAGCTCAAATTCAGTTAAGAGATCATTAGCTAGAGAAATTGAGAGTTTCGAACTGGAGGTGATTACGCAGGAGGGTGCTGCGAAGTTAGCTATTCTTACCCTCTAGTATACGTTAAAATCTCGGATTAGAGAAGTATTAGGATCGATTAATACAAAAACCATGCATATTTAAAATCTGAGCTGCAATAGCTCAATGTTCTTGAACGTTTGAGCACCGAGAACAGATCTGGACTGGCATTAAAATACCAAGCGGAAATATCCAGAATTGAACTCTAATTTTAAAACCGTTAAAACAGATTTCATGCGTGCTAACAGTAAATGCGGAATTCTGTAAATAAATAACTTACTCAGATGTTTGTTTCTGGAAGTTCGGATATAACATCCCACGTCTCCCCTTCTTCCTTCTTCAGAAAGGTTCCACTAGAAGAATCATGATCCGCAGACCCAATCAGATTTGGGAATTATCCACTGCCCAAATCCGAACTCCTAGAATCTACACCAGCTCTCAGCTGTGTTCACTCAATCACTTCTTTTATGCCTCATACACAGAGTTTAACGTCTTCGTGCTTGGACGGGATCTGTTGTTTGGTTTGTGGTTTTGATTCACTCACTATTCTGTTTCGCACATCTCTTATATATGTGTGAGTGAATCTTTGTGTGTGTGAGTTTACAGTGAACGCTCAACTCTCTAAAACATAATCTCACACATATGGGAAGAGCTTCCTCAAAGCTGATTGAGTTCAACAGTCGACACTTGCAATTGTCTTATTCTCTCTGTGTTGGGGAACCGTGGTGGATCCGGATCCCGTCTCCCGGCGAGGCAGCGGAAGAATAAAATTAGGCCGGGAAACGTTCAATACAATTAAGAACTATAGCAAACTATGAACCATTCATAGGGCGTTTAGTCAATTACCTTGCTGGCGACTTGCGCCTGGCTCCAACCGGAATTACAAGAAGACCGGCTCTTCACGGTAGGCGGCTGTAGATTCGTCAATCAGGTCCACGACCAAAAGGGAGACTCCTTTGTCAGCCTGCACTAGAAGGCCTGACAAGATCAGCACGGATGGATTCTCCACGAAAAGTTGGCCGGAACAAATTCCGGAGAGGGAGGCGGCGGCGGCGGCGACAAGCGGCGGCCGTGCGTGAGGTTTTGTGGAGGAGGGGGCGGCGGATTTTTGTGATGGAGACTAGGGTTAATTGTGATGTCTTACAATGATCAAAGCCCTAAGTCAACTTAATTAAATTAAGTTTCTAGATGGGCTTGAACCGGCCCAATGGACTTGGGTCATACCTAGGTCCATGTGAACATTCGGTTCGTTTAATTCATTGCGGTTTCATCATAACTCCGATCGACGATCAGATCAGACCATTCGACTCAGTTTCCAAAACTGAATATTATGATCTGAAAACCATTTTTCAGAACCCCAGTGCAAAATGACCGTTTTGCCCCTCAACAGCGGAAATCACGATTTGACCCCTGTTGACTTTTAGGAAGTCGCACTCCCTAAAATCCTCCTTCTATGCTCAACACATTGAGCTCAGTATCCATGCGGGAATCTCGAATCCAGTACTTGTGTGACCCTCAATGGTTCAGGGATACAGCTAGCCGTGGGCCCACAACCATTGTGGCTCCGGAATCATAATTCCGGACTTGCCCATCGGATCATGGTAAGAGCGTCTAGCAACATCGCCCCATGATCCCCTAGGTATCACTGATAGTGCCTGCAAGAACCAGTTGGTCATGGTTAACATACAGTACGGTCCTTTCAATCCATATATCCCGATCAGATCAACGACCATTGGTAAATCGAGAGTCGCTATAGATCTGATATCTATGCATACATCTTGGAGATCGAATAGTGACATCGCGAGTGTAACTAGGTATACCCATTTACCTAAAACACTTCTAGTACTCTGTCCAGAGATTTATACACTATCGTCTCCTCAGATAACATAGGATATCCACGCATGTCTGCGAGCGGTGAATCCTCGACAACGATGCATCGAATCCTACATGCATCGGGGCCTCACCCAATCCCACCGCCTAACGACCCCAAGTGAGTCGGCAAACGGGTCAAAGTGAGGCGCCTATCACGTAGAGTCTCAATGACGTTTCGAGTCGTGAGGACTAATCAGTACAACCAAGACCTCGGACTTATCCACTCGACAAATGGTAACCACTTGGAAAGTCCGAACGAGGGTAGTTCGATAGATCACCAGGTCACTATATATCTGCATGCTCAGAATATCACAATGTTCCCTACCAATGAAACATGGTACTTCGCATCGCAGATTCTAGTCTCGAGCTCGGGCGGCCTTATCCTCATTTTGACGGCCCAATCGACTAGGAACTAATTCAGAATACACAGTGACTATTAGATGTGTTTCATGATAGCCGTCATACCCACTATCACATCTAACATATACTATAGCGCATTCTAGGTCTTTACTCAACGCAATTGTTAATCATCATACAACACAATGAAAGTAAAGAACGCCATAAATAAATGTAAATATCATATATAAAGATTGTCATATACAAGAGTCTATAAACCCACACGCCACAAGTTGGCTAGTTGGGCATCTACTCTAACAATCTCCCACTTGCCCTAAAGCCAACTACTCATCAGACGTAGTCCCATTATTTCGCGATGTTTTTCAAACAAGGGTCCTGGTAAGGGCTTCGTAAGTGGATCAGCAACGTTGTCCGCAGAGGCGACTCTCTCAACTGCTATGTCACCTCTAGCCACAATATCTCGGATTATGTGGTATTTCCTCAGTATATGTGTGGATCTTTGGTGAGACCTAGGCTCCTTTGCTTGCTCAACGGCACCCGTGTTGTCACAGTACACCGGGACTGGACCAACTCCATCAGGAATGACGCCCAACTCTTGGACGAAATTCCTTATCCAAACCGCCTCCTTAGCAGCAGCTGATGCTGCGATGTACTCAGCCTCAGTGGTTGAATCCGCGATGGTGTCTTGCTTGGAACTCTTCCAAGAGACACCACCACCATTGAGCATGAATACAAATCCAGAGGTTGACTTCGAATCATCCACGTCACACTGGAAGCTAGAATCAGTGTAGCCTTCCAGTTTCAGTTCACCACCCCCATAGACCATGAATATATTCTTAGTCCTTCGCAAGTACTTAAGAATATCCTTCACAGCCTTCCAATGCAATTGGCCGGGGTTGGCCTGGTAGCGGCTCGTGACACTCAGAGCATATGCGACATCCGGTCTAGTCGAGATCATGCCATACATAATACTACCTATTGCCGAGGCATATGGCACACGTGTCATACTCTCTATCTCCTCATCAGTCTTCGGACACATAGACTTAGATAGAGTGACCCCGTGGCACATAGGTAGGTGTCCTCACTTGGACTCTTCCATAGAGAACCTCTTAAGTATGGTATCGATGAGGTAGCTTGGGTGAGTCCGATCATCCGTTTAGATCTATCCCGATAGATCTGTATTCCAAGAATATAGGATGCTTCACCCATGTCCTTCATCGAAAATCTACTAGACAACCAGACTTTAGTTGACTGCAGCATTCCTACATCATTCCCAATGAGTAGAATGTCATCAA
>KQ988234.1:153150-169967 GCA_001598015.1 Dorcoceras hygrometricum
GGAATCTCGAATCCAGTACTTGTGTGACCCTCAATGGTTTAGGGATACAGCTAGCCGTGGTCCCACAACCATTGTGGCTCCGGAATCACAATTCCGGACTTGCCCATCGGATCATGGTAAGAGCGTCTAGCAACATCGCCCCATGATCCCCTAGGTATCACTGATAGTGCCTGCAAGAACCAGTTGGTCGTGGTTAACATACAGTACGGTCCTTTCAATCCATATATCCCGATCAGATCAACGACCATTGGTAAATCGAGAGTCGCTATAGATCCGATAGCTATGCATACATCTTGGAGATCGAATAGTGACATCGCGAGTGTAACTAGGTAAACCCATTTACCTAAAACACTTCTAGTACTCTGGCCAGAGATTTATACACTATCGTCTCCTCAGATAACATAGGATATCCACGCATGTCTGCGAGCGGTGAATCCTCGACAACGATGCATCGACTCCTACATACATCGAGGCCTCACCCAATCCCGCCGCCTAACGACCCCAAGTGAGTCGGCAAACGGGTCAAAGTGAGGCGCCTATCACGTAGAGTCTCAATGACGTTTCGAGTCGTGAGGACTAATCAGTACAACCAAGACCTCGGACTTATCCACTCGACAAATGGTAACCACTTGGAAAGTCCGAACGAGGGTAGTTCGATAGATCACCAGGTCACTATATATCTGCATGCTCAGAACATCACAATGTTCCCTACCAATGAAACATGGTACTTCGCATCGCAGATGCTAGTCTCGAGCTCGGGCGGCCTATCCTCATTTTGACGGCCCAATCGACTAGGAACTAATTCAGAATACACAGTGACTATTAGATGTGTTTCATGATAGCCGTCATACCCACTATCACATCTAACATACACTATAGCGCATTCTAGGTCTTTACTCAACGCAATTGTTAATCATCATACAACACAATGAAAGTAAAGAACGCCATAAATAAATGCAAATATCATATATAAAGATTGTCATATACAAGAGTCTATAAACCCACACGCCACAAGTTGGCTAGTTGGGCATCTACTCTAACACTCTGGTGGTCGACTGCTTCACCTCTTTGTAATTATTCCCACTATCTTCTCTCTGTTTTTATTTCTTTTCAGCATCATCGTATTCATCAATCCTTCTTGAATAAATAGCTTTTTGTTCAAATTAATCCGTTGGACACAAGTTTCTTCCCGTTGAAAGGTGTTCTGTAAAGTACCGACAGAGTTGTCCTTGTGCCCCTTACTATGCAGGCTTTTGTCATCTTCTGAATATGATTCGATCTTTGATCAGCTTCTGCTTGCATCTGTACTAGTCTTCGATCTTTGATCAGCTTCTGCTTGCATCTCTTCTGTTCATAGCTGTATCCAGACTTCTCCTCACATCTGAATCGTTCTTCTGTTCATAGATGTATCCAGACTTCTCCTCACATTTGAATCGTTCTTCTATTCATAGCTGGATCCAGACTTCTTGTCTTCAACATCTGACTCAACTGCTCTTGTCTTTAACATAAGCTTCGCTCGTGACCTAAACTGCTTTTCTGCCAAATTCCTTCGTTTAGGCATCCGAAATCGCGTTTTACTATTTTCAGATCTTGGTCTGCTATAGTATCAGATCTGATTGAGTTACTGTATCAGATCTGATACATCTCACTGCTGCCCAGCTCTCGATGACGTCACGGAATCTAAAATCATCAATACACTTGGATGACGTCACGACTTATGAAATCTTCAATACACTTATCTTCTGTCTATGTTGCTAATCTAGCTGTGACCTTTTCTGGTAAACACTCTTCTGTACAGATCTCTCTTGTTGTATTTTCAGCTAACATCTGCACACTTAGTAGCAACATTAGAAACACAATAACATATTTTGTTAAATTCAAAACTCAGATCTGGATCTGTTTACACAGATCCATCAAGAAGGGAAATCCAGATATGATCAGCTCTCATGTGAGGACTAGAAGTTGTTAAGTACGATTTATTAGCTAATCAGATTTGGATTAGAATTAGCTAATTGAGTTTCTGATTATCGGGTTTTCAGAAGTGAGGATTTGGTGATTTTCAGAATTTAGATTTGAGTGGAATCTGGATGTTCAGATGTGTCCCCCGCGTGTTTGTGTGAATTGCCACGAGCAGGGAGCGAAACATTTTCGTTTGAGGTGCTAGTCAGATATGGTGTTGCAAGTGGTAATGCGATGTCGTATCATGTTTTCAGATTTGACGCTAGTGAGTGGAATCTGTTTGGCGGGCGTGAACATATGTGAGCGCCTATTTGGTCAAGTCTGGATGAGCGTTAGCGGGATTTGTTGTGAGAGCGGGACCCCTTTGCTACGTCGTTTTGTTAAGTAGAGCGACACCGTTTTGTTTTGAAACTCGTGTTTTGTTTAGAACTGAGACCATATTTGAGGGACTTATGCCTTAGCGATGGGCTCTGAACTTGTCAGTGATTGACTTTCACTGTAGCTTGGACTTGGGGAATTTAAATTAAGTGTCGATCAGCACTTAGTGTATTTCGAACCTGATATTTCTTAATTTCATTCTCGATAACCCTCGATTGGTACTGTTCATCCGAACCCTATTTCTGTCGATTGTCGTCGTTTTACCCACCGTTTGGAGCAAGATTGGTAGTGCTGAGGTTCTTTAGCAGCTTTGGGTAAGTGATTTCTTTCCATTTTAAGCTTCGTTGAGAGCTGAGTGGTGCTCTGTAGAGTTGAGGTAGCTGAGTAAGCTACGAGGCTTTAGAAATTTAAGCTGTGTAAGTTCATATTTGAGTTGATATTGCTCTTAACAGATTTGAGCTGGTAGTGGATTCTGTTGAGTTCTTCGCGAAGCTGCTAGGGCTGTAGACTTGTGCTGGTTGTTTCGCCCTTGTTTTAGTAAGATCTGTTGAGGTAGAAGCTGAATTGAGGTACGAATTGAGCTAGAATTAGTAGCTTTATTATCAGCTTTGGGATATTTCTTTCATGTATTAGCTGCTGTGACTTGTGTTGATTGTATGATGATTCTGTGCTCATATCTGTTTTGTGCGTGAGATATATGTATGATTTTAAGCATGAGTCTGTTGTGCATTCACGCATACATATTGAGCCTAATTCTTTTGAGAGCTGAATTCCTTTGCACGTTGTGATCGGCCGGCTGAGTTGTCGCGCCTGAAAGGTCCAACGCTGCTTTTGATGTGGTGGCCGGCTGAGTCGTTGTGCCTGAATACCACTGCCTTGTGATGGTCGGCTGAGTCGTCGCACCTGAAGATCGCAAGATGATGATGATGGATGAGATCTGCACAGCTGAGTCGTTGTGCCTTGTCTACCGGTGATTCTTGGTAGCCCTTTCATGCATTGCAAGATTGAGATATTGCATTGTCTGATATGAGATTCTGGCTGAGTTGTCGCGCCTGAAAGGTCCAACGCTGCTTTTGATGTGGTGGCCGGCTGAGTCGTTGTGCCTGAATACCACTGCCTTGTGATGGTCGGCTGAGTCGTCGCACCTGAAGATCGCAAGATGATGATGATGGATGAGATCTGCACAGCTGAGTCGTTGTGCCTTGTCTACCGGTGATTCTTGGTAGCCCTTTCATGCATTGCAAGATTGAGATATTGCATTGTCTGATATGAGATTCTTTTATTGTGCTCTTCCTACTGAGGTTTGACCTCGTTTATTTTCCCTGTTTTGCACTGTTTTGGTCGGCGTTGGCCATTACAGGTTCTTTAGGTAACCAGGCTTGACAAAATGGAGTTTCAGCTGTTAGATCCCCTTTTTTATTCGAGTCCCAGTTGTATTGTTATTTATATTGAGTAGGGGATGTCCTGTGCCTTTTTTTTGATTGAGGGGATCTGTAGTTGAGTGACTACTTGTTTGATTGTATGTTGTTTGAGTTTTGAGTTAAACTCTTATTTTTGAGTATGAATGTATTTTGAATGATATTGGATCAGGCCCATATTCGAAAATTTTCAGCCCATATTTTTATGATGCTTCCGCTTATTGGTGACTAATTGATGTATTAGCGCACCGGGCCTGACATCTCAAGAAGTACATTTAGAATCCTTCGCATATACCATGATAGATCTAATGCATCTTGCGCCCAATCTGACTTCTGAGAAGAACCAATGATGATTCTTATTAGAGAAAATTGAAAGCAGAGAAATAGAAGTATTCCTATGATTAAGATTCAATGGGCAAAACATTCATAAAGAGAAGCAAGAAGCCAAGACAGATATGCATAGTCGATACCCAGATATGTAACCCGATTCGCAAGTATTTCCAGAAGAATAAACCCAAGCATTGTTCGAGTTTCGATTATTTTTTTAAAAAATATTTTCAGCGAAATAATTGCGGTTGATAGGCGCCCATGCCTTGTGTAAGTACTTTAAACCAACTACACGATTTTCATTATTGGAGCTCATTTAACGTAGTGGAGGGCTCCTGTAAACATCAAACCAACCAAAGAGTTTCTTTAAAGTTTTCTAAAGCTTTTGATCATGCTTGGGGGAGATTCAAAGCCAAAGCTATTCTGTGCAAACTGCTGTTTAGCTTTGAGACAAGTAAACTATTTTATTGCTGCAATTTAAGAAAACATATATTGATTTATTTCATTCCTATTTGTGTGAGTTTTAAAGATTTGAAAGAGGGGTTTGAAGCTTTTCAAATGCAGAGATGAGTTCTTGATGAAGTATTGGTTCGCTGGAGTTTTGTTTCAGAAAAGTTGTTCGAAAGTGTTTTACGAAAGTTTGAGACAGTTTCTTCTTGAAAATTTTGGGATGTACGAAAGTAGCTTCAAAGTAAAGTTTCTCTGTCAGGGCCGGTGCTCTAAATCAGAGATTATTTACTCAATTAATTGCAAAATGCGGAAGCTTGAAAACATGGGTTAAAGTTTTCTTTTTCGGCGTGAACAGAAAATAAAATTCAAAATACTTTCATACTCAAATTATAGATTTTTAACTCAACAATCTACACAACAAAATTAGACTAGCAATGCATACGAATATCTCAACGAATACAAATCAAATACAGAATTCACGCAGGGCATCACCTGGTAAACTATCTTATACAATATACATAACTGGGACTAAAAACGGGGTTCTACCAGTTGACGCACCACTCGGTCCAGCTGAATTACCTGAAGAACCTGCAATGGTCAATCGCAAGACCAAAGGAGACCCAAACAATAAATTAAAATGAAGGGTACCAAGAGTTATTGGTAAATAAGGTACATAAAATCATCTGGCAATCAAATTCCCAGTAAATCATAGGAATCCAAATCACAGTGACTCAGCTGGCAATCACGACTCAGTGAAGGCATTGGATTCCTAGGCATGGAGATTCAGCCGAAAAATAACGACTCAGTAATTATTCAGTTCTCAAGGTATCAGGCTCAATATGATATGTATGTATGCCAGACAAAATCAGCTTACAAAATCAACATAAAATAATCACACATAAGCAGTTCATAGAAAGCATGGCTAAGCAGACTCAGCTTACAACCAGCACGTATACACATCAATCAATTCACACTGGAAACATTCACATGATTATATCAAAGCTGTTAAAACATTCTCAATTCGTACCTTACGCAGATCTTGGTACAATACCTCATCCCAGCTCACTGCAGAACAGTCTCCTAGCTCTGCTCAACTCTCTGTCGAGAAATCAAGGCAAAAACCACAAGAAATGATCTAATCTGTCAAGATACTCAAGAAAATCAGCTCTAATCAAGCTTACACAGCATGCGGCCTAAAGCCTCGTGGCTCAGACCAGCTACGTCTAACCAACAGAGCACTACTCAGCTCAACTATAAATTCTAGGAATAGAAACTAACACCAGCAGAACACAGTTACCTGAACTGGATCTCAACTCTGCCAAAAAATAGCGAAACCCAGCTCACGCAGTTCCTCAGATATTTTCTCTTTCCGACCTCCTCCCGACTCAAAACTAGTACAAGAACGTTGGTCGTCTTGAATAGGGGTTTCCAACCGAGGTACCCTCACTCAAATCTGACCAGCCAATCTCCAGTAATTTGTGAAACTCTAGGTCGGGTGAACAATAGTCACGAGGGTTGGATAATATCTATAGGGATACTCGGGAGAAGATAGGATATGAGTGTCGTAAAATAACTAAGTGTTGGTCAACACTTATATTCCCAGTTAAAGCTACAATAAAGTCAAACCAGCTCAGGGGGTAAGCTGTTTTCAACCAGCATAGCGCTCAGCTGACCAGCTCAGGTACTTCAAGCAACACATACCCAGCTTGGTTCACTTACACGGATTCGGCCTGGTCCACAGTGCTCAGATCAGCTCGAACCTCTTCACTGTTTCAGCTGAAGTACACAGACACTGGGTCCATCTCGCACATACATAGGGAATCCCAAAGATGATCACCTCTAAGCTGGTATCACAAAAACCAGCTCGTGGAAGAACTCACACCAGCACAGGAGAGTAGTCCAGCTCAGAAATAACCTCTCCGGCCAGCTCGCACCTGATCGGAACTATGTCAAACCCGAAGGTCACCAACATCTTACATGAGATATCCTAAGCCAATCGCTAAATGGTACACATGATACAATCCAGCTCAGTGTTCACTTGTTGTCCAGCTCGGGACTAGTCTGTCCAACCAGCTCACACCAAAGCTGGTCTTGGTTTAACCTCAAAACCCACCAGCAAACCTCTAAGCTAGTACCAGTTTCACTGGAATTTGAAAAATTTACCTCAACCATCTCTCAGCAACACCTTAGACAATCTGGCATCAAAACCGATTCCTATCAATCCGAATTCTCAAACTGTAACCCAAACAGCTTGTACTATCAGCTTAGCGCAATACAGTGGACCAACATGCATCTAAGCTGTTTCCTTTAACAGCTAACTCACCAAGCTGAAGATCTCCATTGGTTAATCATTACTCCGATCTGATTAACCCGATAATTCCCATATGGTAATTCCAATCCTCACATTCTCTGAGCTTTTCAGTGATTATGTCTTGAGATATAGCTAAGGATGAGGTTATGTTCTGATAGACAAAACTGATCTAGTTAAAACTATGTTCTGATCTGATAAACTTAGCTAATCTGTTTGAACTTCTCCAAACTATTTTTAGTACTCGTGTTAGATAGCTAAGGATGAGGTTCTGAGCTGATTGGAAAAGATGGTCTAGTTAGACGTTGTTTTGTCATGATAAGCTTAGCTAATCTATTCGAACTTCTCCGAGTTGTTTTTCGTACACCTTTTGTAATGCCCGAGATTATTATATAGATATTTAATGAATACGGAATTCCAGACAATGGGTTTTGAGGAAGCCTAATTGATGATTTGGATTTCTTCTGGAAATGTTGTACTTTCAAATGAAGTTCTTTCGAATGAGATCGGATTGAAAAGTTGAATTAGTGCATTTCGGTAGGAATTGGATTTCATGGTGTTGGATGAAAGCTGGTTGAATACAACCAGTTGTTGATATGCGGAAGTGATGCACTGTTAGAGAAGAACCAGTCGTTGCATTGTGAGGAATCTGCTTACAACTGGATGACCAGCTGTTGGTTTGAAGAACCAGTCGACTGATAAGAAGCGACATCATTTAATGGAAGGCTTAAAACGTCGCATTTTAATGAAGTACTGTTCATCAACTGATAACAGAAAGGATGACGTATTCATTACGACGTCGTTTGAATTATTCCGTGCAACCAGCCGCTGATGGTGAAGTGACGTCGTTTCAATAAGTTGAAATGCAGCATTTTGATCTAACGTTCTTGCGTCTGCTGTTGACAGTAATGCTGATGTCATCATACGTCGTCGTTTTGAAGTTGTTTAGACAAACCAGCTGCTGGCAGAAGGGATGACGTGAGTCTTTACGTCATCTAAATTTTTCATGAGTAACTATTATCAGCTGTTGGCACGTTACGGCGTCGTTTTATGGAGTTAATACGGTGTCGTTTTGATTGATTTAGCACGACCAGTCGTTGAGGTTTTAAAGAGATCTGTTGGCAGACGTTGGGTTGTTTTGCAAATGATATCTGCTGTCAGCTGATGGATACCAACGGCGTCGTTTTAATTAGTTGATGTGACATCGTTTTGAGGCATGACAAGAAATACAACGATTATTGGTTGCAGCTGGTATCTGGTGAAAACAGACGATGGTTTCTATTGTTAGATATCTGCTGTAGCAACGTATGCTTGTTCTGAACAGCAACTGATGGAGTTTAACCAATATTAGAGGAATCTGGTTATCGATATGTATGGATGAAGGAATCTGGTTTTCGAAGTGGTGGGAGTTTATCCTATTTTGGTAGTTAAATACTCAGCATGACACGTGAAATTCGAATTGAACACATTGGAAATGCTGCAGAAAAGCAGAGACCTTCTCCTATAAATAAGATTGAATTCGAAATCCTTGGAACGTGATTTGAGACACCAGAATTTGAATTGGTGAAGTTCTTGGGAATTCATGAGACGAAGCTTTAGAAGTGAGAATTGAAGTATCTCAGAACAGAGAAGTAACGAAGGTATAAGTTGACACTGAGAGTCAGGGATTAGATTACT
Organism: Dorcoceras hygrometricum; assembly: GCA_001598015.1. NCBI lineage: Eukaryota > Viridiplantae > Streptophyta > Magnoliopsida > Lamiales > Gesneriaceae > Dorcoceras > Dorcoceras hygrometricum. Next base: position 161,668 of record KQ988234.1, read on the forward strand.
CGAAGATGAGATTTCTTGAGTTATCCCGACAAAATCACATACTATATGATTACTGTTCTTGATTTAGAACTGGAGTTTTATGTGTCGATCCATCACATGTACTGAATCTTTTATGTTTGCATGATATTGCATAACACGAAGAGAATATGAATTTATTCTAATGCCCAGGACTGAGATGACCTGATTTTCAAAGCCTGGGTTGGTTTCGTTAGATGGATATCCATGTCAAGATCGTATACGAATCTTGATGGCTTTGATGTGAAATGGAATCAGTTCTGAGACGAAGAAGTGAGATAAATTCATTGCATTTTAGAATTAATATGCTTCGCTATGCATTTATTTATTTTATTGCATATACCTGTTGATTATACTGAGATTGTTTCTCACCGGAGTTTACCCGGCTGTTGTCTTGTTTTGTATGTGTGCATGAAAACAGGTAGAAGAGAGCGGAATTGACTGGGCAAGGGTAGTGAGAGCTGGCTACCTATAAGAAGGGCGACGACTAAGAAGTACTAGAGACCTGCTGCTAGTATAGTCTTTGAATAATTAGTGTTAGTTGTGATGAAATCTGGTTGTAGTTACTGGTCAGATTTGGTACAGATAAATGTAATAGGTAATAACCGTTGTACTATTCGTTTTGTCTATGAATCAACAGCTCTTGGGAAATCAACATGGTTATGCTCTGTTACACATGACCAGTTTTTGCAAACCAAACTTTAAAAAAAATTTACTAGATTTCACCAGATTGACTTAGTAAACTCATTAATTTAAAATTAATCGCCCATGAGATGAAATTAGAGTAATTGTGAGAAGAGAGTCTCACAACAGGTGGTATCTTAAGTTCTTGGATTGAATTAGATGAGTGGGGTAGATCGAGGTTTTCGATTGATTTATTGCATGATTGCATGATATATGTCTTACTGTTTTTGAATTCATATCACGTGACTACTGTGAATAAATGGTAATAGTATACCGAAGAGTTGTAAGAGTTACATGCTCTTGAAGTGAATGGTAGCATGTATTAAACGAAGCATGAATCAGCACTCGATCTCTTGAGAAGTAGTACATTCATGTATGCTAATCAGAGGAGGGACTGAAATTGACTTGTTATCGATTGATGAGGAATTATGAACAATTCTGTTTGATTTTTATATATTCCTCCTCGAAGAGCAACTACCCGGCAGACAGGAAATATTTCACGAACGGAATAGGGTAGTACATCGTCTGATGTTTTGAATGCAGCTGCAACCCCGATGGAAACATTTTTGAAATGATTCCAGTCTTTTAAACCACCAACCTTGACAGGAACAGAAAATGCCATAGACTGTGAGAACTGGCTGGAAGATATAGAACATTTATTTGAAGCGCTGGATTATACCGATGATCATCGGGTGAAATTGATAATACACCAGTTGCATGGTCTTGGTAAGAGCTGGTGGGTGGCAACGAAGAAAGCACTTGAAAACCAAGGTACTGTGGTTACTTGGGCAGTATTCAGAACATCTTTCTATCAACGATTCTTTCCAGTTTCGTATCAGAAGGATAAAGGAGCAGAATTTGCAAATTTGAGACAAGGGCAGCTGAATATTGAGGAATATGTTGCCAAATTTACAAGCTTGCTTAAATTCGCTCCGCATGTTGCTATCAGTGATGAAGCGCAAGCAGATCAGTTCATTAATGGGTTGAATCCTGTTGTGTTCACCTTAGTGAATACGGGGCGACCAAATACTTTTGCCGATGCACAGAATCGTGCAAAAGGAGCGGAAGCTGGATAATGAGACAACGAGGAGCACAGTTTGTGCCACCAGCAGCAAGATCACCACAAGAGAAATTCCAGATTCCACCACCCCCTCGATTTGATGCTGGGAGCAGCAGTAGTGGGAAGAAGAATTTCTTTAAAGGAAAAGGAAACAATTCAAGCGTTCAGGTACCAGTAGCTCCTCCAGTTAGAGTGAATCTAAACAACTGAGAGCTGGACAGAAATCTGGTGATTACTATGCCAAATGTGGCGGCAGACACAACACCGAACAGTGTAGAGGAGTGTTTGGCATTTGCCGTATTTGTAATAAACCTGGACATTTTGCCAGAATCTGCCCTCAACGTAGTTCTGGAAGTTCACAGAATATGGAGGCATCGAGATCAATGCCAATGCCAGAAAGGCAAGCATCTTCTGTGCATTCTTTCCAACCCCAGAATCAGCAACAGGGTAGACAAGGAGGGAGCCCGACAGTAAGCCAACCTCCTAAACAACAAGCAAGAGTTTTTGCCTTGACTGAGGAGCAAGCGTAGGCAGCTCCTGATGACGTGATAGCAGGTAATTGCTACCTTTGTAATTATCCTGCTTATGTCCTAGTTGATACCGGTGCTTCACACACATTTATTTCTGAGTATTTTGTTGTATCACATTCGTTACCCATTGAATCATTAACCGAGGTAGTATCAATCTCTTCACCTCTGGGAAGGGGTATGTTAACAGTAAAAGCTGTTAGAAATTGTATACTATTTGAGGGTCATGAGATTGAGATTGATTGTGTTGTGCTTGGATTGTCTGATTTTGATTGTATCATCAGCATAGATATGTTAACCAAGTACAGGGCAATAGTGGATTGTTTCCAGAAAGTGGTTCAGTTTAGACCTGAGAAAACTGATGAGTGGAAATTTTATGGTAAGGGATCACGAGCCAGAATTCCTTTGATATCTGTTATCTCTATGACTAATCTATTGCAGAAAGGAGTAGAGGGATTCCTGATTTATGCAGTAGATGTGAAGAAGAATAGCCCAAATATGGTTGATATACCAGTAGTTTGCGAATTCGCTGATGTCTTTCCTGATGAGATTCCAGGATTGCCTCCATATCGAGAGGTAGACTTCAGTATTGAACTGATGCCAGGTACACAACCGATATCAAAAGCACCATACCGAATGGCACCAATTGAGTTGAAGCAATTGAAAGAGCAGCTGGAATATCTTCTTAACAAAGGGTATATTAGACCAAGTGTTTCCCCTTGGGGAGCTCCGGTACTGTTTGTACGCAAGAAAGATGGATCAATGAGGTTATGTATTGACTACCGGCAACTGAATAAAGCAACGGTAAATAATAAATATCCTTTACCTCGCATAGATGATTTGTTTGATCAGTTGCAGGGTTCGTCAGTATATTTGAATATTGACTTGAGATCCAGTTATCATCAATTGAGAGTACGAGATGAGGATATATCTAAAACTGCTTTTCGAACGAGATATGGGCATTATAATTTCTTGTGATGCCTTTTGGATTGACCAATGTCCCAGCAGTGTTTATGAGTTTGATGATAAAGTCTTCCAGAAATATCTTGATGATTTTGTGATCATATTTATTGATGATATTCTGATTTATTCCAAGAATCTGTGTGATCATGCGAACCATCTTAGAACAGTTTTGCAAACTCTAAGAGATGAGAAGTTGTACGCTAAACTGTCTTGATGATTTTGTGATCATATTTATTGATGATATTCTGATTTATTCCAAGAATCTGTGTGATCATGCGAACCATCTTAGAACAGTTTTGCAAACTCTAAGAGATGAGAAGTTGTACGCTAAACTGTCAAAATGTGAATTCTGGTTGCGGAAAGAGGTATTTCTTGGACATATTATCTCGGGAGATGGTATTGCAGTTGATCCGAGCAAGATAGAAGCTGTGAATAATTGGTCTAGACCAACATCTGTGCCAGAAATTCGAAGTTTTCTGGGTCTAGCAGGTTATTACCGACGGTTTATTCAAGATTTCTCGAGTATTGCGAAGCCTATTGCTCAATTGACACAGAAGAATGCACCCTTTGTTTGGTCAGAAGCTTGTGAAGCCAGTTTTCTTGAGTTGAAAAAGAGGTTGACAACAGCATCAGTGCTGACAATTCCTTCGGGGACTGGTGGTTTTGTAGTATATGGTGATGCTTCTCACCAAGGATTGGGATGTGTTTTGATGCAGCAAGGACATGTGATTGCATATGCCTCAAGACAGCTGAAACCAAATGAGATCCGATATCCAATTCATGATCTTGAATTGGCAGCCATCGTGTTTGCATTAAAGATATGGCGACACTATCTGTATGGTGAAACACTTGAAATCTTTTCGGATCACAAGAGTCTGCAGTATCTGTTTTTGCAATCTGAATTAAATATGAGGCAACGAAGGTGGCTGGATTTATTAAAAGACTTTGATTGTGAAATCAAATATTATCCGGGGAAATCCAATGCAGCAGCAGATGCCCTTAGTATAAATATTTGTGCTTTGTCCTTGTCTACTGTGGGTGTAGCTAATTTAGTAGAAGATTGCTGCAATTCTGGGTATTTATTTGAGACAAATATGAAATCCATGAGAGTTTACACTATCAGTGCTGAACCTGACTTATTGATCCGAATCAAAGAAGCACAAAACAAGGATTTAAATATCCAGAAATCGGTTGAGATGGTCAAATCTGGACATCATTCGGAATATAGAGTGAGCGTTGATGATATTTCATATGTAAATAACAGACTTGTTGTTCCAGATGTTGTAGAATTGAAATCCCAAATTCTGAATGAAGCCCACCGAAGTAAATTTAGCGTTCATCCGGGTGGCAGGAAAATGTATAACGACTTGAAGAAGCAGTATTGGTGGAAGCAAATGAAGTCTGATGTGACTGATTTTGTTTCAAAATGCTTGAATTGCCAACAGGTGAAAGCTGAGAGGAAGAAACCTGCTGGTGTATTACAGAGTCTATCAGTTCCTGAATGGAAATGGGATCACATTCTATGGACTTTGTAACAAAATTACCAAAATCATCCCGAGGATGCGATGCTATCTGGGTGATTATCGACAGGTTAACAAAATCTGCTTGTTTTATTCCTTATCGAATGACCTATCGACATGATCAAATGGCAGATCTTTATATTAGAGAAGTGGTAAGACTTCATGTTGTGCCAAATCAATTGTATCTGATAGAGATCCACGATTTACTTCACACTTTTGGAGTAGCTTACAACAAGCTCTAGGTACTAAATTGCATCTGAGCACTGCTTATCATCCTCAAACTGATGGGCAATCTGAAAGAACAATTCAGACTCTTAAGGATATTCTTAGAGTTGTAGTACTGGATTTTGGTATGACATGGCAAGATTCTTTACCGCTTGTGGAATTTTCATATAACAACAGTTATCAAGCGAGTATTGAAATGGCTCCGTTTGAGGCACTGTATGGAAGGAAATGTCGATCACCATTATATTGGGATGATATATCAGAGGTACCTGAGTTGGGACCAGATATGATCAGGGAAATGACTGAGAAAGTGAAATTGATTCAGCAGAAAATGAGAACAGCGCAGCATAGGCAAACCAAATATGCAAATTTCAGACGTCGACCGTTGTGTTTGAGAAAGGGGACAGAGTATTCCTGAAAATTTCTCCCTTCAGGGGTACAATTCGATTTGGAAAACGAGGAAAGTTGTCTCCATGATTTATTGGTCCTTATGAAATTCTCAAGAAGATAGGCAATCTTGCTTATCGACTTGCATTGTCTCCGTATCTTTCGGGGATACATGATGTCTTCCATGTATCGATGCTAAGAAAATATTTGCCTGATGCATCTCATGTTATTCCTGCTGATGAAGCTGAACTGGATGAAACTCTATGTTACTTGGAGCGACTGATCCAAATACTGGATCGAAAATACAAGAAACTTTGAACGAAAACTATTCCGTTAGTGAAAATTCAATGGAATAGACATGGAGTTGAGGAAGCTACGTGGGAGGTTGAAGAAGACATGAAACAACGATTTCCCTATTTGTTCCAATGAAGTGAGTTATCACCCAGTTTGTTTCATTTATTTTCGTGTATACAGATTTCCTATACAGATTGTTGATGAGTTCGAGGACGAACTCATGTTTTAGAGGGGGAGAAATGTAATGCCCGAGATTATTATATAGAGATTTAATGAATACGGAATTCCAGACGATGGGTTTTGAGGAAGCCTAATTGATGATTTGGATTTCTTCTGGAAATGTTGTACTTTCAAATGAAGTTCTTTCGAATGAGATCGGATTGAAAAGTTGAATTAGTGCATTTCGGTAGGAATTGGATTTCCTGGTGTTGGATGAAAGCTGGTTGAATACAACCAGTTGTTGATATGCGGAAGTGATGCACTGTTAGAGAAGAACTAGTCGTTGCATTGTGAGGAATCTGCTTACAACTGGATGACCAGCTGTTGGTTTGAAGAACCAGTCGACTGATAAGAAGCGACATCATTTAATGGAAGGCTTAAAACGTCGCGTTTTAATGAAGTACTGTTCATCAACTGATAACATAAAGGATGACGTATTCATTACGACGTCGTTTGAATTATTCCATGCAACCAGCCGCTGATGGTGAAGTGACGTCGTTTCAATAAGTTGAAATGCAGCGTTTTGATCTAACGTTCTTGCGTCTGCTGTTGACAGTAATGCTGATGTCATCATACGTCGTCGTTTTGAAGTTGTTTAGACAAACCAGCTGCTGGCAGAAGGGATGACGTGAGTCTTTACGTCATCTGAATTGTTCATGAGTAACTATTATCAGCTGTTGGCACGTTACGGCGTCGTTTTATGGAGTTATACGGTGTCGTTTTGATTGATTTAGCACGACCAGTCGTTGAGGTTTTAAAGAGATCTGTTGGCAGACGTTGGGTTGTTTTGCAAATGATATCTGCTGTCAGCTGATGGATACCAACGGCGTCGTTTTAATTAGTTGATGCGACATCGTTTTTGTTGGGATCCGGATTGCGCCCCCCGGCGAGGCAGCGGAAGAACAGAAAATACATGTGCCGGGAGACGATCAATACGATGAACAATTCAAATTCTATGACATTCATAGGGTGTTTCAAAAGAATACCTTTGTTGCACTTGTGCCTGGCTCCGACCGGTTTCGTAAAGAAAGCGGCACTTCACGGTAGACTGCGGTAGATAACGCCAATCCGGTCCACGACCAGAATCGATCTCCCTCCAATCAGCCTGCAATAGAAGACTGAAGGATTTATCGCCAACGAATTCTCCTCGAAAAACTAGGCCGAAAACAGTTTTCCGGCGAAGCGGCGGCGGCGGGCGGCGCACGGCGGCGGCGGCGTGAGGATGCTGAAGAGAGGGGGCGGCGGCTCTAGCTTCTAGGTTTAGGGTTGTAGTTAAGTTGTGTTTATGAAGTCTACAAGTCTAATTAAATAGACTTAGTAATAATCTTGGACCGGCCCAACGGGCCCGGGTCCAACGGGTGAACATTCGGTTCAACCCTATCACCGTGACTTCATCGTAATTCCGATCGCCGATCAGATCGGACCGATTGATTCAGTTTCCAAAACTGAATACTATGATCTGAAAAACCATTTTTCAGAACCACAGTGCAAAATGACCGTTTTGCCCCTCAACAGCGGGAAACCCCGGTTTGACCCCTGTTGACTTTTAGGAAGTCGCACTCCCAAAATCCTCTTCATATGCTCAACATATTGAGCTGAATATCCGTGCGGGAATCTCGAATCCAGTACTTGTGTGACCCTCAATGGTTCAGGGATACAGCTAGTCGTGGGCCCACAACCATTGTGGCTCCGGAATCACAATTCCGGACTTGCCCATCGGATCATGGTAAAGCGTCTAGAAACATCGCCCCATGATCCCCTAGGTATCACTGATAGTGCCTGCAAGAACCAGTTGGTCGTGGTTAGCGTACAGTACGGTCCTTTCAATCCATATATCCCGATCAGATCAACGACCATTGGTAGATCGAGAGTCGCTATAGATCCGATAGCTATGCATACATCTTGGAGATCGAATAGTGACATCGCGAGTGTAACTAGGTAAACACATTTACCTAAAACACTTCTAGTACTCTGGCCAGAGATTTATACACTATTTTCCCCTCAGATAGCATAGGATATCCACGCCTGTCTGCGAGCGGTGAATCCTCGATAACGATGCATCGACTCCTACACGCATCGGGGTCTCACCCAATCCCGATGCCTTATGACCCCAAGTGAGTCGGAAAATGGGTCAAAGTGAGACGCCTATCATGTAGAGTCTCAATGACGTCTCGAGTCGTGAGGACTAATCAGTACAACCAAGACCTCAGACTTATCCACTCGACAAATGGTAACCACTTGGAAAGTCCGAACGAGGGTAGTTCGATAGATCACCAGGTCACTATCTATCTGCATGCTCAGAATATCACAATGTTCCCTACCAATGAAACATGGTACTTCGCATCGCAGATATTAGTCTCGAACTCGGGCGGCCTTATCCTCATTTTGACGGCCCAATCAACTAGG
>KQ988234.1:172910-189638 GCA_001598015.1 Dorcoceras hygrometricum
CTACATCATTCCCAATGAGTAGAATGTCATCAACATAAAGTACGAGGAACGTCACAGCACTTTTAACTACCTTCTTGTAGACACACGGCTCCTCGGGATTCTTGATGAAACCAAATTCCTTAATTGTTTCATCGAATCTCAGGTTCCAACTTCGCGATGCTTGTTTGAGACCGTAGATCGATCTCTGAAGCTTGCATACCTTATGCTCGCTTCCAACAGATGTGAAACCCTCAGGCTGCGTCATATAGATCTCTTCCTTAATGTTTCCATTAAGGAACGCAGTTTTCACATCCATTTGCCATATCTCATAGTCGTACCATGCGGCTATGGCTAACAATATTCTAATTGACTTGAACATTGCGACGGGCGAGAAGGTTTCATCATAGTCAACACCTTGCCTTTGAGTATAACCTTTCGCGACCAGTCGTGCCTTGAAGGTCATTACCTTGCCATCAGGCCCAAGTTTTCTCTTGTACACCCATTTGCACCCAATGGGAACGATTCCTTCGGGAGGGTCAACGAGAGTCCAAACTTGGTTAGCATGCATTGAGTCAAACTCAGACTGCATAGCTTCAAGCCATAAATTAGAATCAGCATCAGAAATTGCCTCCTTGAAAGTTCTTGGATCAGATCCAACAACTTGATCACCTTGATCATCTTCAAGGAGAAAACCATATCTCTCTGGAGCTCTAGGAATCCTTTCGGATCTCCTAGGTGCGACCATATCTGGTACTGGCTCAGTGGGTGTGAGAGATTCACTTGGTACTTCAATTGGTTCTCGAACCTCTTCGAGTTCTACTATTCTGCCCTTTCTATCAAGTAGAAATTCCCTTTCCATAAAGGTGGCATTCCTAGAGACAAACACTTTTGTCTCGCTGGGATAGTAGAAATAGTACCTAATGGAATTCTTTGGATACCCAATGGATTCAGACTTTCATCAAGTACAAGTACCCATACCTAGAGTAATCATCGGTAAAGGTGATGAAGTATGTGTGACCGTATTGTATTTAGAATACACAGCGACTATTAGATGTGTTTCATGATAGCCGTCATACCCACTATCACATCTAACATACGCTTTAGTGTAATCTAGGCTTTACTCAACACAATTGTAAATCATTACACACATAATGAAAGTAAAGAATGCCATATAAAAGAATGCGAATATCATATATAAAGATCGTTTGTACAAGAGTCAATGAAAACCCACACGCCACAAGTTGGCTAGTTGGGCATCTACTCTAACAGGAACATGTTCAGAATACACAGTGACTATTAGATGTGTTTCATGATAGCCGTCATACCCACTATCACATCTAACATACACTTTAGTGTATTATAGGTCTTTACTCAACGCAATTGTAAATCATCATACACACAATGAAAGTAAATAACGCCATATAATAAATGCGAATATCATATATAAAGATTGTTATATACAAGAGTCTATAAACCCACACGCCACAAGTTGGCTAGTTGGGCATCTAATCTAACAATCTCTCACTTGCCCTAAAGCCAACTACTCATTAGACGCAGTCCCATTGTTTCGCGATGTTTTTCAAACAACGGTCCAGGCAAGGGCTTCGTAAGTGGATCAACAACGTTGTCTGCAGAGGCGACTCTCTCAACTGCTATGTCACCTCTAGCCACATTATCCCGGATTATGTGGTATTTACTAAGTATGTGTTTGGATCTTTGGTGAGACCTAGGCTCCTTTGCTTGCGAAACGGCACCCATGTTGTCACAGTACACCGGGACTGGACCAACTCCATTAGGAATGACGCCCAACTCTTGGACGAAATTCCTTATCCAAACGGCCTCCTTAGCAGCAGCTGATGCTGCAATGTACTCAGCATCAGTGGTTGAATCCACGATGGTGTCTTGCTTGGAACTCTTCCAAGAGACAGCACCACCACTGAGCATGAATACAAATCCAGAGGTTGATTTTGAATCATCCACGTCACACTGGAAGATAGAATCAGTGTAGCCTTCCAGTTTCAGTTCACCACCCCCATAGACCATGAACATATTCTTAGTCCTTCGTAAGTACTTAAGAATATCCTTCACAGCCTTCCAATGTAATCGGCCGGGGTTGGCGCTCGTGACGCTGTATTCCAAGAATATAGGATGCTTCACCCATGTCCTTCATCGAAAATATACTAGACAACCATACTTTAGTTGACTGCAGCATTCCTACATCATTCCAAATGAGTAGAATGTCGTCAACATAAAGTACGAGGAACGTCACAGCGCTTTTAACTACCTTTTTATAGACACATGGCTCCTCGGGATTCTTGATGAAACCAAATTCCTTAATTATTTCATCGAATCTCAGGTTCCAACTTCGCGATGCTTGTTTGAGACCGTAGATCGATCTCTGAAGCTTGCATACCTTATGCTCGCTTACAACAGATGTGAAACCATCAGGCTGCGTCATATAGATCTCTTCCTTAATGTTTCCATTAAGGAACGCAGTTTTCACATCCATTTTCCATATCTCATAGTCGTACCATGCGGCTATGGCTAACAGTATTCTAATTGACTTGAACATTGCGACTGGCGAGAAGGTTTCATCATAGTCAACACCTTGCCTTTGAGTGTAACCTTTCGCGACCAGTCGTGCCTTGAAGGTCATTACCTTACCATCAGGCCCAAGTTTTCTCTTGTACATCCATTTGCACCCAATAGGAACAATTCCTTCGGGAGGATTAACCAGAGTCCAAACTTGGTTAGCATGCATTGAGTCAAACTCAGACTGCATTGCTTCAAGCCACAAATTAGAATCAGCATCGGAAATTGCGTCGTTGAAAGTTCTTGGATCAGATCCAACAACTTGATCACCTTGATCATCTTCAAGGAGAAAACCATATCTCTCAGGAGCCCTAGGAACCCTTTCGGATCTCCTAGGTGCGACCATTTCTGGTATTGGCTCTGTAGGTGTAGGAGACTCACCTGGTACTTCGATTGGATCTCGAACCTCTTCGAGTTCTACTATTTTGCCCTTTCTATCAAGTAGAAATTCCCTTTCCATAAAGGTGGCATTCCTAGAAACAAACACTTTTGTTTCGCTCGGATAGTAGAAGTAGTATCCAATGGAATTCTTTGGATACCCAATGAAGTAGCATAAGATGGATCTCGTATCCAGCTTATCTCCCACTGTCTGCTTCACGTAAGCAGGACATCCCCAAATCCTCATGTATGAGTACTTGGGTGGTTTGCCCATCCATATCTCATACGGAGTCTTATCCACTGCCTTGGTGTGGACATTGTTCAATAACATTACCGCCGTTTCGAGCGCATAGCCCCAAAACGAGGTGGGAAGCTCAGTGAAGCTCATCATAGATCAAACCATGTCCAACAAGGTCCGATTACGACGCTCCGCTACACCATTGAGCTGTGGTGTGGCCGGAAGGATCCACTGTGAGAGAATCTCATTCTCTTTCAGATAGTCTTGAAACTCAGTACTTAAGTATTCACCACCTCGATCAGATCGAAGTGCTTTAATACTTTTGCCTAATTGATTTTCTACTTCAGCCTTGAATTCTTTGAACCTTTCAAAAGATTCAGACTTGTACTTCATCAAGTACAAGTACCCATACCTAGAGTAATTCGTCGGTAAAGGTGATGAAGTATGTGTGACCGTATTTAGTACCAACACTAAATGAGCCGCACACATCAGTATGGATCAAATCCAATAGGCCTTGAGCACGCTCACCCTTGCCCTTGAAGGGTTGCTTGGTCATATTTCCCTTAAGACAAGATTCAGAAGTCGGTAGGGAGTTAATGTCTGACAGATCAAAAAAGTCACTCCTAACTAACTTGTTCATCCTACTTAGAGAAATGTGACCTAGCCTAGCGTGCCAAAGTTGTGCTGGGTTCAATTTATCGTGTTTCCTTTTAATCGTTGTTGTGTGTGCTTCGACATCGCGAGTTGGAACGTCTTTTAATTTTAAGGTGTATAAATCGTTTTCGCGTTCCCCAATTCCAATTAAACATTCATTCTTGTAAATATTGCATAGAATATCCATCTCTATCAAGCATAGGAATAGAATAACGTTTTTAATCAATTCAGGAACAAATAAAACGTCTCGTAACTACAACTTAAAATCTGAAGACAGAAATAAATAAACATCTCCTATAGCTATAGCAGCAACCCTTGCTCCATTGCCAAGCCTCAAGTTGGTCTCACCCTCCTAAGACGTCGAATTCTTGTCATCACCTGCAAATCATTGCAGATATGAGATCCACATCCGGTATCAAGTACCCAAGAAGTTGAATTAAGAGACATATTTATTTCAATGTAGAACATACCTTTCACAGTTCGCAACTGCTCGAGGTACTCCTTGCAGTTCCCCCTCCAATGCCCAGCCTTGTGGCAGTGGTGGCAAACGTCCTCGCTCTTGTTTGGCTTAGAAGCATTTGCCTTTGGCTTCTTGGCAGACTTTTCCTCTTTCGCAGGAGCAGAACGCTTCTTGCTCTTGCGTCTGGGCCCCTTCTTCACAGAGGAAGAAGAACCCAGAAGGAGGACGGGTTTGTCCTTCTTTATAGTCCCCTCAAACACTACAAGTATGTTAACCACCTCTTCAAGAGTGGCCTCCAGCTTGTTCATGTTGAAGTTGACCACAAAGGGGTCAAATGCAGCGGGTAGCGAGAGGAGAAGTACATCTACCGACAGCTCGTGTGGAAGCGCGATATCAAGGCCCGACAGCTTTTCAACGAGCCCAATCATACAAACCCCATGCTCGCGGACCGAAGTCCCATCCCGCATGCGGCTCGTCATCAGCTCCTTGACAGCCGTGAACCTCTCATGTCGAGAGTTCTCCCCGTACAGCTCCTTGAGATGAAAGAGTATGGCAGAGGCATACTTTGTCTTCTCAAAGCGCCGTTGCATTTCATTGGACATCGATGCCATCACATAGCACCGAGCTTTAACCTCGTCGTCACGCCATTGGTTAAGCGTAATCAGCTCATCAGGGCTGATATCGGCAGGGGTTTCCTCCGGAGGGCACTTCTCTATCGTATAGAGGAGCTTCTCCGAAGCCAATACAAGATTAAGGTTGCGGAGCCAGTCTTGGTAGTTCAGACCGGTGAACCTATTGCTATCCAATATAGCAGCGAGCGGGTTTTTCATCAAAACCATTTTATAAAGCAGTTATACTGAAAAGAAAACAGACATACATTACTAACTATATATAAAATAAACGCTAAGACATAAAACATGGTCATTAAGTTTTATGAATTACCCTCCCACTATTTTAACGATTTCACCACCCTCTAATGAAATCGAGAAAACAGGTTTCTTTAGTGGGTACACGGAGCCCAATCAAGCGATTATGGACCCGGATAATATCAGCCATCCATGACCCCCAAAAGGTAGTTTCCGATTGCAACCGGTGCAACCTCCATGTATTCACCTCACGTCTAGTAAGGGCCCAATAATATGACGCCGTTTACTATCACGTGTCAAGATGACCCATCAATGTTGAGTCGTGAAGGACGGTCCCCTTAACGTCCCCAATAATATGAGCCAACGTTAAGGGAGTTCCAACCGACTCCTAACAATTGTCAATGATGTGGACAGCTTTCCGGCATACATGACCCCCTCAATAATATGAGCCGGGCCATGTATACGGGTAGCATCGACGTACACCCATTGTTGATGGAAGGTAGGGTTAATTTAAACAATTTTAAATACCCTTTAGTTTATCGAATAAACTTTTATCTTGATATAAGTTTTAAATCAAATTTAAAACGAGGGATTTTATTTTGAAAAACATTTTGGTCTCATGCATATTTAAATCTAATTTAAAACATGCAAACATGCGGATTCAATTAAACTATATATCAACATATATAAAGTAAACATTGGGATGATCGTCTCCAGTCTTCAATATCTTGATCGTCATCGTCCACCGTCTTCGGATGTCCTCCCACTAAATCTAGTAATTTTACATTTAAATTTACTATGACAAATAAGGGATACATTTATCAAGGGGTGGGAACGGGCCACAAACAGGCCCACTTTAAATGATAATCAAATATTTACAAACCGAAATCATACAAAACCTATTGCATACACCTAACACATTGGGCACGGCTCTCGATCACCACAATCATGCAATTAATCTAATTAACATGCATAATTTAAATAATATAATTATTTATCGTAAAATCATATTCTAATTACGAAATCGTATTTTATAATAAAATCGTATTTTCCGATAAAAACAAATTTTAATCAACAAAATCATATTTCATTATAAAATCATATTTCATAATTAAAATCACATTTTATTAATTTTAATTGTATCATATTGGGCTTAAAACAATTCTAGGCCCAAAAACTTAAAATTTCAAAATCGATCAAACGGGCCCGATATCGCATACCGGCCCGAAAACTTCACGGGCTGCCCGGGACAGGCCCGAACCAAACCCTAGAAGAAATCAGACCAGCCGTCACGACATCGTCGGAGACTCGCCGGAGCGGCGGACGGCCGGCGCCGCCGCCACCACAAAACTCGCGGCGGCAACGCGCGCGACGCCGCGCCAAGCGCGACGCAATGCCGTGCGCAAATCGCGCGCAACCATCGCCCATCGTGCGCCCAGCGGCGTGTATCGTCGACCAGCAGCGGTGCAACATCGTCGCACGAGAGGCACGACATCGCGGGCTGTGGCTTCGACCACCGCTCTACGGCGGCCAGGCGACGTGCGCGACCTTCGCGAGACGCAGCGCCCACTTCCAGCAACGGCAACCTGTGCGCAAAGCGGTCGGCCGTGCGCGACAATTCGCGCGAGGAGGCGCCCTTCCATGCGCGGCCAGCGCGCATGTACCGCGCGCGCTCATGCGCGCGGTGGGGCGCCGCCATGCGCGGCGGCGCCGCGATGGTTCCAGCCATAATTTTTGATCCTTTTCTGAAAAATCGAGATGTTAGATACAATAAGGCATACTGTATTGATCAGATCCGAAAACCATGGCTCCGATACCACTGTTGGGATCCGGATCGCGCCTCACGGCGAGGCAGCGGAAGAACAGAAAATACATGTGTCGGGAGATGATCAATACGATGAACAATTCAAATTCTATGACATTCATAGGGTGTTTCAAAAAGAATACCTTGCTGGCACTTGTGCCTGGCTTCGACCGGTTTCGTAAAGAAAGCGGCACTTCACGGTAGATAACGCCAATCCGGTCCACGACCAGAATCGATATGAACAATTCAAATTCTATGACATTCATAGGGTGTTTCAAAAGAATACCTTGCTGGCACTTGTGCCTGGCTTCGACCGGTTTCGTAAAGAAAGCGGCACTTCACGGTAGATAACGCCAATCCGGTCCACGACCAGAATCGATCTCCCTCAAATCAGCCTGCACTAGAAGACTGAAGGATTTATCGCCAACGAATTCTCCTCGAAAAACTAGGCCGGAAACAGTTTTCCGGCGAAGCGGCGGCGGCGGCGGGCGGCGCACGGCATCGGCGGCGTGAGGATGTTGAAGAGAGGGGGCGGCGGCTCTTGCTTCCAGGTTTAGGGTTGTAGTTAAGTTGTGTTTATGAAGTCTACAAGTCTAATTAAATAGACTTAGTAATAATCTTGGACCGGCCCAACGGGCCCGGGTCCAACTAGTGAACATTCAGTTCAACCCTATCACCATGACTTCATCGTAACTCCGATCGTCGATCAGATCGGACCGATCGATTCAGTTTCCAAAACTAAATACTATGATCTGAAAAACCATTTTTCAGAACCCCAGTGCAAAATGACCGTTTTGCCCCTCAACAGCGGGAAACCCCGGTTTGACCCCTGTTGACTTTTAGGAAGTCGCACTCCCGAAATCCTCTTTATATGCTCAACACATTGAGCTGAGTATCCGTGCGGGAATCTCGAATCCAGTACTTGTGTGACCCTCAATGGTTCAGGGATACAGCTAGCCGTGGGCCCACAACCATTGTGGCTCCGGAATCACAATTCCGGACTTGCCCATCGGATCATGGTATAGCGTCTAGCAACATCGCCCCATGATCCCCTAGGTATCACTGATAGTGCCTGCAAGAACCAGTTGGTCGTGGTTAGCGTACAGTACGGTCCTTTCAATCCATATATCCCGATCAAATCAACGACCATTGGTAGATCGAGAGTCGCTATAGATCCGATAGCTATGCATACATCTTGGAGATCGAATAGTGACATCGCGAGTGTAACTAGGTAAACACATTTACCTAAAACACTTCTAGTACTCTGGCCAGAGATTTATACACTATTTTCCCCTCAGATAGCATAGGATATCCACGCATGTCTGCGAGCGGTGAATCCTCGACAACGATGCATCGACTCCTACACGCATCGGGGTCTCACCCAATCCCGACACCTTATGACCCCAAGTGAGTCGGCAAACGGGTCAAAGTGAGACGCCTATCATGTAGAGTCTCAATGACGTCTCGAGTCGTGAGGACTAATCAGTACAACCAAGACCTCGGACTTATCCACTCGACAAATGGTAACCACTTGGAAAGTCCGAACGAGGGTAGTTCGATAGATCACCAGGTCACTATCTATCTGCATGCTCAGAACATCACAATGTTCCCTACCAATTAAACATGGTACTTCGCATCGCAGATACTAGTCTCCAACTCGGGCGGCCTTATCCTCATTTTGACGGCCCAATCGACTAGGAACATGTTCAGAATACACAGTGACTATTAGATGTGTTTTATGATAGCCGTCATACCCACTATCACATCTAACATACACTTTAGTGTATTCTAGGTCTTTACTCAACGCAATTGTAAATCATCATACACACATTGAAAGTAAAGAACGCCATATAATAAATGCGAATATCATATATAAAAATTTTTATATACAAGAGTCTATAAACCCACACGCCACAAGTTGGCTAGTTGGGCATCTACTCTAACAGTTTTGAGTCATGACAAGAAATACAACGCTTATTGGTTGCAGCTGGTATCTGGTGAAAACAGACGATGGTTTCTGTTTTTAGATATCTACTGTAGCAACGTATGCTTGTTCTGAACATCAACTGATGGAGTTTAACCAATAGTAGAGGAATCTGGTTATTGATATGTATGGATGAAGGAATCTGGTTTTCGAAGCGGTGGGAGTTTATCCTATTTTGGTAGGTAAATACTCAGCATGACACGTGGAATTCGAATTGAATACATTGGAAATGCTGTAGAAAAGCAGAGACCTTCTCCTATAAATAAGATTGAATTCGAAATCCTTGGAACGTGATTTGAGACACCAGAATTTGAATTGGTGAAGTTCTTGGGAATTCATGAGACGAAGCTTTAGAAGTGAGAATTGAAGTATCTCAGAACAGAGAAGTAACGAAGGTATAAGTTAGGGATTAGATTACTCGATAATGAGATTTCTTGAGTTATCCCGACAAAATCGCATACTCTATGATTACTGTTCTTGATTTAGAACTGGAGTTTTATGTGTCGATCCATCACAGTGTTGGGGAACCGCGGCGGATCCGGATCACGCCTCCCGGCGAGGCAGCGGAAGAACAAAAATTTGCCAGGAGACGATCAATACAATTCAATTACAAATAACAATCTATGACATTCATAGGGCGTTTAGATTTCTACCTTGCTGGCAACTCGTGCCTGGCTCCGTCCAGTTTCTCGAGGAAACCGGCACTTCACGGTAGATTGCGGTAGACTACGTCAATCAGGTCCACGACCGAATACAAGACTCCTTCATCAGCCTGCACTAGAAGGCCTGACGAGATCGGCACGGACGGATTCTCCTCGTCAAGTTGGTCGGAACAATTTTCCGGCGACACAAGGGCGGCGGCGGCGGCGGCTTATGAGAGGAGGGAAGGGGCGGCGGCCAAGCTTAGGTCTAGGTTAGGAGAGTTAAGTGTTGTGAGTTAATTATTCTAAGTCTATATTAAATAGACTTGGTGATGGATTTGGATCCGGCCCAACGGCAGTACTTGTGTGACCCTCAATGGTTCAGGGATACAGCTAGCCGTGGGCCCACAACCATTGCGGCTCCGGAATCACAATTCCGGACTTGCCCAACGGATCATGGTAAGAGCGTCTAGCAACATCGCCCCATGATCCCCTAGGTATCACTGATAGTGCATGCAAGAACCAGTTGGTCGTGGTTAGCGTACAGTACGGTCCTTTCAATCCATATATCCCGATCATATCAACGACCATTGGTAAAACGAGAGTCGCTATAGATCCGATAGCTATGCATACATCTTGTAGATCGAATAGTGACATCACGAGTGTAACTAGGTAAAAACATTTACCTAAAATACTTCTAGTACTCTGGCCAGAGATTTATACACTATTATCCCCTCAGATATCATAGGATATCCACGCATGTCTGCGAGCGGTGAATTCTCGACAACGATGCATCGACTCCTACATGCATCGGGGTCTCACCCAATCCCACCGCCTGATGACCCCAAGTGAGTCGGCAAACGAGTCAAAGTGAGACGCCTATCATGTAGAGTCTCAATGACGTTTCGAGTCGTGAAGACTAATCAGTACAACCAAGACCTCGGACTTATCCACTCGAAAAATGGTAACCACTTGGAAAGTCCGAACGAGGGTAGTTCGATAGAACACCAGGTCACTATCTATCTGCATGCTCAGAACATCACAATGTTCCCTACCAATGAAACATGGTACTTCGCATCGCAGATACTAGTCTCTAGCTCGGGCGGCCTTATCCTCATTTTGATGGCCCAATTGACTAGGAACATGTTCAGAACACACAGTTACTATTAGATGTGTTTCATGATAGCCGTCATACCCACTATCACATCTAACATACACTTTAGTGCATTCTAGGTCTTTACTCAACACAATTGTTAATCATCATACAACACAATGAAAGTAAAGAAAGCCATATAAATAAATGCGAATATCATATATAAATATTGTTTTATACAAGAGTCTATAAACCCACACACCACAAGTTGGCTAGTTGGGCATCTACTCTAACAATCTCCCACTTGCCCTAAAGCCAACTACTCATCAGACGCAGTCCAATTGTTTGCGCGATGTTTTTCAAACAACGGTCCAGGCAAGGCTTCGTAAGTGGATCAGCAATGTTGTCTACAGAGGCGAATCTCTCAACTGCTATGTCACCTCTAGACACAATATCCCGGATTATGTGGTATTTCCTCAGTATCTGTTTGGATCTTTGGTGAGACCTAGGCTCCTTTGCTTGCGCAACGGCATCCGTGTTTTCGCAGTACACCGGGACTGGATCAACTCCATTAGGAATGACGCCCAACTCTTGGACGAAATTCCTTATCCAAACGGCCTCCTTAGCAGAAGCTGATGCTGTGATGTACTCAGCCTCAGTGGTTGAATCCACGATGGTGTCTTGCTTGGAACTCTTCCAAGAGACAGCACCACCATTGAGCATGAATACAAATCCAGAGGTTGATTTCGAATCATCCACGTCACACTGGAAGCTAGAATCAGTGTAGCCTTCCAGTTTCAGTTCACCACCCCCATAGACCATGAACATATTCTTAGTCTTTCGTAAGTACTTAAACATAGGTAGGTGTCCTCTCTTGGACTTTTCCATAGAGAACCTCTTAAGTATGGTATCGATGTAGGTAGCTTGGGTGAGTCCGAGCATCCGTTTAGATCTATCCCGATGGATCTGTATTCCAAGAATATAGGATGCTTCACCCATGTCCTTCATCGAAAATCTACTAGACAACCATACTTTAGTTGACTGCAACATTCCTACATCATTCCCAATGAGTAGAATGTCATCTACATAAAGTACGAGGAATGTCACAGCGCTTTTAACTACCTTTTTATAGACACTGGCTCCTCGGGATTCTTGATGAAACCAAGTTCCTTAATTGTTTCATCGAATCTCAGGTTCCAACTTCGTGATGCTTGTTTGAGACCGTAGATCGATCTCTGAAGCTTGCATACCTTATGCTCGCTTCCAACAGATGTGAAACCCTCAGGCTGCATCATATAGATCTCTTCCTTAATGTTTCCATTAAGGAACGCAGTTTTCACATCCATTTGCCATATCTCATAGTCGTACCATGCGGCTATGGCTAACAAGATTCTAATTGACTTGAACATTGCGACTGGCGAGAAGGTTTCATCATAGTCAACACCTTGCCTTTGAGTGTAACCTTTCACGACCAGTCGTGCCTTGTAGGTCATTACCTTACCATCAGGCCCAAGTTTCCTCTTGTATACCCATTTACACCCAATGGGAACAATTCCTTCGGGAGGATTAACAAGAGTCCAAACTTGGTTAGCATGCATTGAGTCAAACTCAGACTGCATTGCTTCAAGCCACAAATTAGAATCAGCATCGGAAATTGCCTCCTTAAAGTTCTTGGATCAGATCCAACAACTTGATCACCTTGATCATCTTCAAGGAGAAAACCATATCTCTTAGGAGCCCTATGAACCCTTTCGGATCTCCTAGGTGCGACCATTTCTGGTATTGGCTCTGGAGGTGCGGGAGACTCACCTGGTACTTCGATTGGATCTCGAACCTCTTCGAGTTCTACTATTTTGCCCTTTCTATCCAGTAGAAATTCTCTTTCCATAAAGGTGGCATTCCTAGAAACAAACACTTTTGTTTCGCTCGATAGTAGAAGTAGTATCCAATAAAATTCTTTGGATACTCAATGAAGTAGCATAAGATGGATCTCGTATCCAGCTTATCTCCCACTGTCTGCTTCACGTAAGCAGGACATCCCCAAATCCTCATGTATGAGTACTTGGGTGGTTTGCCCATCCATATCTCATATGGAGTCTTATCCACTGCCTTGGTGTGGACATTGTTCAACAACATTACCGCCGTTTCGAGCGCGTAGCCCCAAAACAAGGTAGGAAGTTCAGTGAAGCTCATCATAGATCGAACCATGTCCAACAAGGTCCGATTACGATGCTCCGCTACACCGTTGAGCTGTGGTGTGGCTGGAGGGGTCCACTGTGCGAGAAACCCATTCTCTTTCAGATAGTCTTGAAATTCAGCACTCAAGTATTCACCACCTCGATCAGATCGAAGTGCTTTAATACTTTTGACTAATTGATTTTCTACTTCAGCCTTGAATTCTTTGAACCTTTCAAAGGATTCAGACTTGTACTTCATCAAGTACAAGTACCCATACCTAGAGTAATCGTCGGTAAAAGTGATGAAGTATGTGTGACCGTATTTAGTACCAATACTAAACGGGCCGCACACATCAGTATGAATCAAATCCAATAGGCCTTGAGCACGCTCACCCTTGCCCTTGAAGGGTTGCTTGGTCATCTTTCCCTTAAGACAAGATTCACAAGTCGGTAGGGAGTTAATGTCTGACAGATCAAACATGTCACTCCTAACTAACTTGTTCATCCTACTTAGAGAAACATGACCTAGCCTAGCGTGCCAAAGTTGTGATGGGTTCAAGTTATCGTGTTTCCGTTTAATCGTTGTTGTATGTGCTTCGACATCGCGAGTTGGAACGTCTTTTAATTTTAAGGTGTATAAATCGTTTTCGCGTTCCCCAATTCCAATTAAACATTCATTCTTGTAAATATTGCAAATTGAATTAGCAAACATACAAGAATATCCATCACTATCAAGCATAGAAACAGAAATGATGTTCTTTATTAATTCGGGAACAAATAAAACGTTTCTCAATAACAACTTAAAATCAGAAGACAAAAATAAATAAACATCTCCTATAGCTACTGCAGCAACTCTTGCTCCATTGCCAAGCCTCAAGTGGGTCTCACCCTCTCTAAGACGTCAGCTTCTTATCATCACCTGTAAATCATTGCAGATATGAGATCCACATCCGGTATCAAGTACCCAAGAAGTAGAATTAAGAGACATATTTATTTCAATATAGAACATACCTTTCGCAGTTCGCAACTGCTTGAGGTACTCCTTGCAGTTCCTCCTCCAATGCCCAGCCTTGTGGCAGTGGTGGCAAACATCCTCAGACTTGTTCGGTTTTGAAGCCTTTGCCTTAGGCTTCTTGGCGGACTTCTCCTCCTTCGTAGGAGCAGAACGCTTCTTGCTCTTGCGTCTGGGTCCCCTCTTCGCAGAGGAATAAGAACCCAGAAGGAGGACGGGTTTGTCCTTCTTTATGGTCCCTTCAAACACCACAAGAATGTTAACCACCTCTTCAAGGGTGGCTGCCAGCTTGTTCATGTTGAAGTTGACCACAAAGGGGTCAAATGCAGCGGGCAGCGAGAGGAGAAGTACATCCACCGACAGCTCGTGTGGAAGTGCGATATCAAGGCCCGACAGCTTTTCAACGAGCCCAATCATACGAACCCCATGCTCGCGGACCGAAGTCCCATCGCGCATGCGGCTCGTCATCAGCTCCTTGACAGCCGTGAACCTCTCATGTCGAGAGTTCTCCCCGTACAGCTCTTTGAGATGAAAAAGTATTTCAGCAGCATACTTCGTCTTCTCAAAACGCCGTTGCATTTCATTGGACATCGATGCCATCACATAGCACCGAGCTTTAACCTCGTCGTCCCATCATAGTTTAAGCGTTATCAGCTCCTCAGGCCTGATATCGGCAGGGGCTTCCTGTTGGGGATCCGGATCCGCCCCCCGGTCAGGCAGCGGAAGAACAATCAAATTTATAAACAGGGAGGCGATCAATACGAAAGATTATCAACATACTACGACATTCATAGGATGTTTTAGCGTGTTACCTCGCTGGCACTTGTGCCTGGCTCCAACCGGTGTTTCAAGAACCCGGCTCTTCTCGGTAGATTGCGGTAGTTACGCCAATCCGGTCCACGACCAGATCCGAGACTCCTTCGTCAGGATACACTAGAAGCCCTGACGAGATCAGCACGAACGGATTCTCCACGTCGAGTTGGCCGGAAACCGATTTTCCGGCGAAGACGGCGGCGCACGGCGGCGGCGGCGGCGACGTGAGAGGAGAAGAGAGGGGGGCGGCTAGGTTTGATTTTGAGACTAGGGTTATGAATCTTGTGTTGTGTTAATTATGAAGTCATTAAGTCTAAATATATAGACTTAAAGATGGACTTGGGCCGGTCCAACGGGCCCGGATCCAAATGACGATATCTATCGTTGTGACTACATCGTAACTCCGATCGCCGATCAGATCGGACGGAACGACTCAGTTTCCAAAACTGAATGTTATGATGTGAAAAATAATTTTTCAGATCATCAAACCCCAAATAGCAAAATGACCGTTTTGCCCCTCAACAGAGTCAAATCCCGGTTTGACCCCTGTTGACTTTTAGGAAGTCACACTTCCCGAAATCCTCTTCTCGTGCTCAACACATTGAGCTGAGTATCCGTCTTTGAGTGTAACCTTTCGCGACCAGTCGCGCCTTGTAGGTCATTACCTTACCATCAGGCCCAAGTTTCCTCTTGTACACCCATTTGCACCCAATAGGAACGATTCCTTCGGGAGGGTTAACGAGAGTCCAAACTTGGTTAGCATGCATTGAGTCAAACTCAGACTGCATTGCTTCAAGCCATAAATTAGAATCAGCATCGGAAATTGCCTCCTTGAAAGTTCTTGTATCAGATCCAACAACTTGATCACCTTGATCATCTTCAAGGAGAAAACCATATCTCTCTGGAGCTCTAGGAATCCTTTCGGATCTCCTAGGTGCGACCATATCTGGTGCTGGCTCAGTAGGTGCGGGAGATTCACTTGGTACTTCGATTGGTTCTCGAACCTCTTTGAGTTCTACTATTTTGCCCTTTCTATCAAGTAGAAGTTCCCTTTCCATAAAGGTGGCATTCCTAGAGACAAGCACTTTTGTCTCGTTGGGATAGTAGAAAATGTATCCAATGGAATTCTTTGGATACCCAATGAAGTAGCATAAGATGGATCTCGTATCCAGCTTATCTCCCACTGTCTGCTTCATGTAAGCAGGACATGCCCAAATCCTCATAAATGAGTACTTGGGTGGTTTGCCCCTCCATATCTCATACGGAGTCTTATCCACTGCCTTGGTGTGGACATTGTTCAACAACATTACCGCCGTTTCGAGCGCATAGCCCCAAAACGAGGTCGGAAGCTCAGTGAAGCTCATCATAGATCGAACCATGTCCAACAAGGTCCGATTACGACGCTCCGCTACACCATTTAGCTGTGGTGTGGCCGGAGGGGTCCACTGTGAGAGAATCCCATTCTCCTTGAGATTATCTTGAAACTCAGTACTCAAGTATTCACCACCTCGATCAGATCGAAGTGCCTTAATACTTTTGCCTAACTGATTTTCTACTTCAGCCTTGAATTCTTTGAACTTTTCAAAGGATTCAGACTTGTACTTCATCAAGTACAAGTACCCATACCTAGAGTAATCATCGGTAAAGGTGATGAAGTATGTGTGACCGTATTTAGTACCGATACTAAATGGGCCACACACATCAGTATGGATCAAATCCAATAGGCCTTGGGCACGTTCACCCTTACCCTTGAAGGGTTGCTTGGTCATCTTTCCTTTCAGACAAGACTCACAAGTCGGTAGGGAGTTTATGTCTGACAGATCAAACAAGTCACTCCTAACTAGCTTGTTCATCCTACTTAGGGAAATGTGACCTAGCCTAGCGTGCCAAAGTTGTGCTGGGTTTAAGTTATCGTGTTTCCGTTTAATTGTTGTTGTGTGTGTTTCGACATCACGAGTTGGAACGTCTTTTAACTTTAAGGTGTATAGATCGTTTTCGCGTTCCCCAATTCCAATTAAACATTCATTCTTGTAAATA
>KQ988240.1:31785-43985 GCA_001598015.1 Dorcoceras hygrometricum
AACCACGACCAACTGGTTCTTGCAGGCACTATCAGTGATACCTAGGGGATCATGGGGCGATGTTGCTAGACGCTCTTACCATGATCCTATGGGCAAGTCCGGGATTGTGATTCCGGAGCCACAATGGTTGTGGGCCCATGGCTAGCTGTATCCCTGAACCATTGAGGGTCACACAAGTACTGGACTCGAGATTCCCCCATGGATACTCAGCTCAATGTGTTGAGCATACGAAGAGGATTTTGGGGAGTGCGACTTTCTAAAAGTCAACAGGGGTCAAATCGGGGTTTCCCGCTGTTGAGGGGCAAAACGGTCATTCTGCACTGGGGATCTGAAAAATGGTTTTTCAGATCATATTATTCAGTATCGGAAACTGAGTCGATCCGTCCGATCTGATCGGCGATAGGAGTTACGATGAAGTCTCGGTGATGGGATGAACGGAATGTTCACCCGTTGGACCCGGGCCCGTTGGCCGGATCCAAACCCATCTTTAATTCTATTTAATTAGAATTAACCCTAGACTTCATAATACACTTAATCAAACCCTAGTCTCCTAAGCCTCACAACCGCCGCCCCTCTCCTCTCTCAAGCCGCCGCCGCTGCCGTGTGCGCCGCCGCCGCTTCGCCGGAATTTGTTCCGGCCAATTCGACGAGGAGAATCCGTCCATGCAGATCTCGTCACGTCTTCTAGTGAAGGGTGACGAAGGAGTCTCGTATTCGATCGTGGACCAGATTGGCGATATCTGTCGCAATCTACCGTGAAGAGCCGACGTTATTGTTACTACGATGGGAGCCAGGCACAAGTGCCAGCAAGGTAGTGTTTTGAACACCCTATGAATGACATTAATTGTTTTTGTTATTATCGTATTTATCGTCTCCCGGCTGTTAATTTTCTGTTCTTCCGTTGCCTTGCCGGGGGGCGCGATCCGGATCCCACAGTGGTATCAGAGCCATGGTTTTTCGGATCTGATCAATACGATATTGCCTTAATTGTATCTAATGTCTCAATTTTCAGATTGGATCATCGAAATTCCATGAATTTCCAGCCACGCCACCGCAGCATGCGGCGGCGCCCTTCCTTGCCGCCGCGCGCACATGCTTGCGTGACAACCAAGCGTGCTGGCCGCGCATGGTGGCTGGGAGTGGCGCTGCACGACGCGCAATCGTTGCGCATGAGGCGGCCAAGAGCTGCCGCTCTTCCTCGCGCGCGCGATGCACGCTGGCCGTGCAGCTGCGGTGCGCTGGCCGCACGATTGGTGCGAGGTGGACGGCCGCTGGTCGCGAGGAGCTGCACGCTTGCTGCCACTGCTGGTCGACGAGGCTCGCCGCTGGGCGCACGATGGGAGGCGATTGAACGCGTGCAGGTTGCACGATCATCGCGTGCTGGCCGGATGCTGTCGAACGACGTTGCGCCGTTGAGGCGCGCTGTTGCGCGCGGCGCCGCGCGCTGCCGCCGCGATTTTTCGTGGTGGTGGCGCCGTCGGCCGGCCGCCGCTCCTGCGATGTCATGACGGCTGGTCTGATTTCTTTTAGGGTTTGGTTCGGGTCTGTCCCGGGCAGCCCGTGAAGTTTTCGGGCCGGTATGCGATATCGGGCCCGTTTGGTCGATTTTGAAATTTTAAGATTTTCGGGCCTAGAATTGTTTTAAGCCCAATATGATACAATTAAAATTAGTAAAATGTGATTTTAATTATGAAATATGATTTTATAATGAAATATGATTTTGTTGATTGAAATTTGTTTTTATCGGCAAAATACGATTTTATTATAAAATACGATTTCGTAATTAGAATATGATTTTACGATAAATAATTAGATTATTTAAATTATGCATGTTAATTAGATTAATTGCATGATTGGGGTGATCGAGAGCCGTGCCCGATGTGTTAGGTGTTTGCAATAGGTTTTGTATGATTTCGGTTTATTAATATTTGATTATCATTTAAAGTGGGCCTGTTTGTGGTCCGTTCCCACCCCTTGATAAATTTATCCCTTATTTGTCATAGTAAATTTAAATGTAAATTACTAGATTTAGTGGGAGGACATCCGAAGACGGTGGACGATGACGATCAAGATATTGAAGACCGAAGATCTGTAAAACCGGAAAGCTTTGTAATAGGATTGCATTGCATATTGCATTACCCCTAGGATTGGACCTAGGTCCGTGGCTGGCAACCACGGACCGCATAGCTCTCGCGATCGATCATCCCAATATTTACTTTATATATGTTGATATATAGATTGATTGAATCCGCATGTTGCATGTTTTAAATTAGATTTAAATATGCATGAGACCAAAATTTTTCAAAAATAAAATCCCTCGTTTTAAATTTGATTTAAAACTTATGTCAAGATAAAATGTTTATTCGATAAACTAAAGGGTATTTAAAATTGTTAAATTAACCTACCTTCCATCAACAATGGGTGTACGTCGATGCTACCCGTATACATGTCCCGGCTCATATTATTGAGGGGTCATGTATGAAAATTGTTTAAATTAACCCTACCTTCCATCAACAATGGGTGTACGTCGATGCTACCCGTATACATGTCCCGGCTCATATTATTGAGGGGGTCATGTATGCCGGAAAGATGTCCACGCCATTGACAACTGTTGTGTGTCGGCTGGAACTCCCTTTAACGTTGGCTCATATTATTGGGGACGTTAAAGGGACCGTCCTTCAGGACTCGACATTGATGGGTCAATCTTGACACGTGATAGTAAACGGCGTCATATTATTGGGCCCTTACTGGACGTGAGGTGAATACATGGAGGTTGCACTGGCTGCAATCGGAAACTATCTTTTGGGGGTCATGGATGGATGATATTATTCGGGTCCGTGATCGCTTGATTGGGCTCCGTGTACCCACTAAAGAAACCTGTTTTCTCGATTTCATTAGAGGGTGGTGAAATCGTTAAAATAGTGGGAGGGTAATTCATAAAACTAAATGACCATGTTTTATGTCTTAGCTTATATCTTTTATAATTAGTAATGCATGTCTGTTTTCTTTTCAATATAACTGCTATATAAAATGGTTTCGATGAAAAACCTGCTCGCTACTATACTGGATAGCAACATGTTCACCGGTCTGAACTACCAAGACTGGCTCCGCAACCTTAATCTTGTATTGGCTTCGGAGAAGCTTCTCTATACGATAGAGAAGTCCCCTTCGGAGGAAACCCCTGCCGATATCAGCCCTGAGGAGCTGATTATGCTTAACCAATGGCGTGACGATGAGGTTAAAGCTCGATGCTATGTGATGTCATCGATGTCCAATGAAATGCAACGGCGCTTTCAGAAGACAAAGTATGCCTCTGCCATACTTTTTCATCTCAAGGAACTGTACGGGGAGAACTCTCGACATGAGAGGTTCACGGCTGTCAAGGAGCTGATGACGAGCCGCATGCGTGATGGGACTTCGGTCCGCGAGCATGGGGTTCGTATGATTGGGCTCGTTGAAAAGCTGTCGGGCCTTGATATCGTGCTTCCACACGAGCTGTCTGTGGATGTACTTCTCCTCTCGCTACCCGCTGCATTTGACCCCTTTGTGGTCAACTTCAACATGAACAAGGTGGAAGCCACCCTTGAAGAGGTGGTGAACATGCTTGTAGTGTATGAGGGGACTATAAAGAAGGACAAACCCGTCCTCCTTCTGGTTCTTCTTCCTCTGCGAAGAAAGGGCCCAGACGCAAGAGCAAGAAGCGTTCTGCTCCTGCGAAGGAGGAAAAGTCTACCAAGAAGCCAAAGGAAAAGGCTTCTAAGCCAAACAAGAGCGAGGATGTTTGCCACCACTGCCACAAGGCTGGACATTGGAGGAGGAACTGCAAGGAGTACCTCGAGCAGTTGCGAACTGTAAAAGGTATGTTCTACATTGAAATAAATATGTCTCTAAATTCAACTTCTTGGGTACTTGATACCGGATGTGGATCTCATATCTGCAATGATTTGCAGGTGATGACAAGAAGTCGACGTCTTAGAGAGGGTGAGACCCACTTGAGGCTTGGCAATGGAGCAAGAGTTTCTGCAGTAGCTATAGGAGATATTTATTTATTTCTGTCTTCAGATTTTAAGTTGTTGTTACGAGACGTTTTATTTGTTCCTGAATTGATTAAAAACATTATTTCTATTCCTATGCTTGATAGAGATGGATATTCTTGTATGTTTGCTAATTCGATTTGCAATATTTACAAGAATGAATGTATGATTGGAATTGGGGAACGCGAAAACGATTTAGACACCTTAAAATTAAAAGACGTTCCAACTCGCGATGTCGAAGCACATACAACAACGATTAAACGGAAACAAGATAACTTGAACCCATCACAACTTTGGCACGCTAGGCTAGGTCACATTTCTCTAAGTAGGATGAACAAGTTGGTTAGGAGTGACTTGTTTGATCTGTCAGACATCAACTGAAGCACACACAACAACGATTAAATGGAAACACGATAACTTGAACCCAGCACAACTTTGGCACGCTAGGCTAGGTCACATTTCTCTAAGTAGGATGAACAAGTTGGTTAGGAGTGACTTGTTTGATCTGTCAGACATCAACTCCCTACCGACTTGTGAATCCTGTCTGAAAGGAAAGATGACCAAGCAACCCTTCAAGGGCAAGGGTGAGCGTGCCCAAGGCCTATTGGATTTGATCCATACTGATGTGTGCGGCCCGTTTAGTATTGGTACTAAATACGGTCACACATACTTCATCACCTTTATCGATGATTACTCTAGGTACGGGTACTTGTACTTGATGAAGTACAAGTCTGAATCCTTTGAAAGGTTCAAGGAATTCAAGGCTGAGATAGAAAATCAGTTAGGAAAAAGTATTAAGGCACTCCGATCTGATCGAGGTGGTGAATACTTAAGTACTGAGTTTCAAGACTATCTGAAAGAGAATAGGATTCTCTCACAGTGGACCCCTCCTGCCACACCACAGCTCAATGGTGTAGCGGAGCGTCGTAATCGGACCTTGTTGGACATGGTTCGATCTATGATGAGCTTCACTGAGCTTCCGACCTCGTTTTGGGGCTATGTGCTCAAAACGGCGGTCATGTTGTTGAACAATGTCCACACCAAGGCAGTGGATAAGACTCCGTATGAGATATGGATGGGCAAAACACCCAAGTACTCATTTATGAGGATTTGAGGATGTCCTGCTTACGTGAAGCAGACAGTGGGAGATAAGCTGGATACGAGATCCATCTTATGCTACTTCATTGGGTATCCCAAGAATTCCATTGGATACTACTTCTACTATCCCAGGAAACAAAAGTGTTTTTTTCTAGAAATGCCACCTTTATGGAAAGGGAATTTCTACTTGATAGAAAAGTCAAAATAGTAGAACTCGAAGAGATTCGAGATCCAATCGAAGTACCAAGTGAATCTCCTGCACCTACAGAGCCAGTACCAGAAATGGTCGCACCTAGGAGATCCGAAAGGATTCCTAGGGCTCCTGAAAGATATGGTTTTCTCCTTGAAGATGATCAGTGTGATCAAGTTGTTGGATCTGATCCATGAACTTTCAAGGAGGCAATTTCCGATGCTGATTCTAATTTGTGGCTTGAAGCAATGCAGTCTGAGTTTGACTCAATGCATGCTAACCAAGTTTGGACTCTGGTTAACCCTCCCGAAGGAATTGTTCCTATTGGGTGTAAATGGGTATACAAGAGGAAACTTGGGCCTTATGGTAAGGTAATGGCCTACAAGGCACGACTAGTCACGAAAGGTTACACTCAAAGGCAAGGTGTTGACTATGATGAAACCTTCTCGCCCGTCGCAATGTTCAAGTCAATTAGAATATTTTTAGCCATAGCCGCATGGTACGACTATGAGATATGGCAAATGGATGTGAAAACTGCGTTCCTTAATGGAAACATTAAGGAAGAGATCTATATGACGCAGCCTGAGGGTTTCACATCTGTAGGAAGTGAGCATAAGGTATGCAAACTTCAGAGATCGATCTACGGTCTCAAACAAGCATCGAGGAGTTGAAACCTGAGATTTGATGAAACAATTAAGGAATTTGGTTTCATCAAGAATCCCGAAGAGCCCGGGTCCAACGGGTGAACATTCCGTTCATCCCCATCACCGTGACTTCATCGTAACTCCGATCGCCAATCAGATCAGATGGATCGACTCAGTTTCCGAAACTGAATAATATGATCTGAAAAACCATTTTTCAGAACCCCAGTGCAAAATGACCGTTTTGCCCCTCAACATCGGCAAATCACGATTTGACCTCTGTTGACTTTTTTGGAAGGCCGTGAAGGATATTCTTAAGTACTTTCGAAGGACTAAGAATATGTTCATGGTCTATGGGGGTGGTGAACTGAAACTGGAAGGCTACACTGATTCTAGCTTCTAGTGTGACGTGGATGATTCGAAATCAACCTCTGGTTTTGTATTCATGCTCAATGGTGGTGCTGTCTCTTGGAAGAGTTCCAAGCAAGACACTATCGCGGATTCAACCACTGAGGCTGAGTCCATCGCAGCATCAGCTGCTGCTAAGGAGGCCGTTTGGATAAGGAATTTCGTCCAAGAGTTGGGCGTCATTCCTAATGGAGTTGGTCCAGTCCCGGTGTACTGCGACAACACGGGTGCCGTTGCGCAAGCAAAGGAGCCTAGGTCTCACCAAAGATCCAAACACATACTGAGGAAATACCACATAATCCGGGATATTGTGGCTAGAGGTGACATAGCAGTTGAGAAAGTCGCCTCTGCGGACAACGTTGCTGATCCACTTACGAAGCCCTTGCCAGGACCCTTGTTTGAAAAACATCACGAAACAATGGGAATGCGTCTGATGAGTAGTTGGCTTTAGGGCAAGTGGGAGATTGTTAGAGTAGATGCCCAACTAGCCAACTTGTGGCGTGTGGGTTTATAGACTCTTGTATGAAACAATCTTTATATATATGATATTCGCATTTATTATATGGCATTCTTTACTTTTATTGTATGTATGATGATTTACAATTGCGTTGAGTAAAGACCTAGAATGCACTAAAGCGTATGTTAGATGTGATAGTGGGTATGACGGCTATCATGAAACACATCTAATAGTCGCTGTGTATTCTGAACATGTTCCTAGTCGATTGGGCCGTCAAAATGAGGATAAGTCCGCCCGAGTTCGAGACTAGTATCAGCGATGCGAAGTACCATGTTTCATTGGTAGGGAACATTGTGATGTTCTGAGCATGCAGATAGATAGTGACCTGGTGATCTATCGAACTACCCTCCTTCGGACTTTCCAAGTGGTTATCATTTGTCGAGTGGATAAGTCCGAGGTCTTGGTTGTACTGATTAGTCCTCACGACTCGAAACGTCATTGAGACTCTACATGATAGGTGTCTCACTTTGACCCATTTGCCGACTCACTTTGGGTCATAAGGCGTCGGGATTGGGTGAGACCCCGATGCATGTAGGAGTCGATGCATCGTTGTCGAGGATTCACCGCTCGCAGACATGCGTGGATATCCTATGCTATCTGAGGGGATAATAGTGTATAAATCTCTGGCCAGAGTACTAGAAGTGTTTTAGGTAAATGTGTTTACCTAGTTACACTCGCGATGTCACTATTCAATCTCCAAGATGTATGCATAGCTATCGGATCTATAGCGACTCTCAATTTACCAATGGTCGTTGATCTGATCGGGATATATGGATTGAAAGGACCGTACTGTACGCTAACCACGACCAACTGGTTCTTGCAGGCACTATCAGTGATACCTAGGGGATCATGGGGCGATGTTGCTAGACGCTCTTACCATGATCCGATGGGCAAGTCCGGGATTGTGATTCCGGAGCCACAATGGTTATGGGCCCACGGCTAGCTGTATCCCTGAACCATTGAGGGTCACACAAGTACTGGACTCGAGATTCCCGCACGGATACTCAGCTCAATGTGTTGAGCATATGAAGAGGATTTTGGGGAGTGCAACTTCCTAAAAGTCAACAGGGGTCAAACCGGGGTTTCCCGCTGTTGAGGGGCAAAACGGTCATTCTGCACTGGGTTTCTGAAAAATGGTTTTTCAGATCATATTATTCAGTTTCGGAAACTGAGTCGATCCGTCCGATCTGATGTGCGCGCCGCCGCCGCCGCCTCCGTGTGCGCCGCCGCCGCTTCGCCGGAATTTTTTCCGGCCAATTCGACGAGGAGAATCCGTCCGTGCAGATCTCATCACGCCTTCTAGTGCAGGGTGACGAAGGAGTCTCGTATCCGGTCGTGGACCGGATTGGCGATATCTACCGCAATCTACCGTGAAGAGCCGACGTTATTGTAACTACGGTTGGAGCCAGGCACAAGTGCCAGCAAGGTAGTGTTTTGAACATCCTATGAATGACATTAATTGTTTTTGTTATTATCGTATTGATCGTCTCCCGGCTGTTAATTTTCTGTTCTTCCGCTGCCTCGCCGGGGGGGCGCGATCCGGATCCCACAGATTTTTGGGTACCTGCTGGTTTGGGAAATTGGTGGTGTCGACTGGTTTTGTCGGTGGACAATTGTTGAATTGATTCCAGTCGTTGCGAGTGCTATTTATAGGAAGACTTGGTCTTCGATTTTGGGCATCTATTTCCACACTTAGAATATTTTTCCCGACATTCGTTCTTTGTTTTTAGAACCCTCGACTACTGTTCACTGTGAGCTTCTCCGGTAGATTCCCGTTGATTCCGGCCACCGTTTTTCACGATTGAGGTAGCGTTGGACTCCTCTTGGAAAGCTCTTTCACCCTATACCAGTTTCAGAGACTAGTGTTCGCTGGGGAGAGATCGCAAAGCTACTGCTTTCGGCCTTGTGTTGTGCGTGCAGGTAGTTTTCGAGTTAGTTGTTGAGATCTTGTTTCCTAGCTGTTATTTAGCTCCCTGTTAAGTTGTATTAGGGTGGTGTTTGCTGGTTAAGCGTGGGACTCCCAGTCGTGAGCTTTATGTGTGTTGATCGTGAGTTTTGGGTTGATGATTCCCTGTATCTTGCGTATGTTTTACAGGTTGGAGTCAGTATTCTCAGGCTTTGTATTCGGTAATTGTTGCTCAGTGTTAAGGTACGGATTTGAGCTTGTATTACAACTAGATTATGGCTTGGATGATTTGTAGTTGCTGGTGTGTGGAATGGCCGCGCCTGCTGGTTGTGTCCTGTTGAGGATTGTGTATGCTATTGTGTTATTGCTGTGTTGCATATGTTTATATGCCTGCGTTCCAGCATGTTGCATACACGCATGATATTCCATTTCCGCTTTGTAGCCTTTGTACCTTGTCGTATTGCTGTTGTTTCTTACCAGGATGCGAGGACGAGCGGTAATACTGCACTCTCATCTCCCTGCTGGGTGTTGATAGCTCCTATGTGCCGAGTGGCTAACTACCACAGTTCATAGGTTGGGCAACCGCGGGTTGAGTGATTGATGCACCTGGTATTGGTGAGCGAGTAGGGGTGAGTGGGTAACTCCCATATGTCCTACACTCACAGTGGCCACACATCGTTTGCAGATTCATTTGAACTATGCTTCGAGTTCTTTGGCTCCCTTGTCGATCGAAGCCTCATGTTGTTGTTCCGCATCTCATGCATAGCATCTGCATTTTATTCCTGGCTGTTTATTGCTATTTTATAGTTGCTCTCCGTACTGGGGTTTGACCCCATGTTCCTCTGGGGCTTGGTTTGTTTGTTGCCTGTTGTGTTGTCCAGGTCATACAGCTGGTCGAGGAGGTAACCCAGCTGGAGGTGCCCCAGGAGGTGGTTGAGTGTCCCACTAGCGTATAGCATATATGTATGTATCAGTTTAGTAGCCGGGGAGATGCCCTGTGCTTCGTTGTTGTATTCTGATGAGGAGTCTGATACTTTTATTTGTATTGATGCTATACTTGCTTTTGTTGGTTTGTAAACTGGGAACTTATTTTTAGTATCGTCCTATTTTAAATTATATGTTTTAAACCGTCGGGCCTAAAAGCGAAAAATTTTACCCACTTTTTGTTAAGCTTCCGCATGTGTTTGGGTTTTTACTCTGTTGTGAGCACGAGTCCTGACATTTTTGGTATCAGAGCTTAAGCTGGGATAAGCTCAATTCCTTTTATCACACTTGAGTCTAGGCACAGTGTTGTGTGTTGCATGTGCTTGACTTATGTGATTACGTGCTGCATATTGTGCTATATGCTTTTTATGCTGTATCTGTTCTGTTTTTCCTTATCCTGTTGAGTGTATTTTAGATGCCGCCTAGACGTCGTGGTAGAGGTAGGGGGCAGTTCCAGGAGTCAGGAGGTCAGAACGAGGATCAGTATAGTGCTCCTAGTCATACTCATGAGAGTAGCGAAGATGGGGAAGCTGAGGCTCCGCCGGCTCCGGTGGAGAGGATGGATGTGGTAATAGCTCGGTTTCAGAGGATGAACCCTGCTGTTTTTAATGGTGACGAGTCGAGTGAGGATGCTGATTCATGGCTCCATAACGTCATGCATCTTTTTGATCGGGCTCAGTATGACGATGAACTCCGGTTGAGGTTAGCGACCTTGTTGTTGAGGAAGGCCGCAGAGCGCTGGTGGCGAGGCGCGTCTAGTACCTTAGTGGATACTGGAGTTGGTATCACTTGGGACACCTTCTGTGAGACCTTCAGGCAAGATTATATCCCCGATTCGTATGTGGCTACCCGTGAGCGGGAGTTTGAGTTTTTGGAGCAGGGCTCGATGACTGTGCGCGAGTATGCTCGCAAGTTTTCTGTGTTGTTGGCTTATGTTCCGCATTTTGCTGGCCGAGAGAGGGCCAAGAGTACCAGATTCGTGGAGGGCTTGAATGAAGAACTGTACCAGAGTGTTTTGACGAGCAAGCCCAAGTCGTATGCTGAGGCCGTTGATACGGCTATCCACATTGAGGAGGGCATGAGGAGCCGTCGTACGCGCAGAGCGCAGGTAGTGCAGGCAGTGCAGGGCGGTAGACCTGTTGGTCAGGGAGCTCAGTCGTCTCAGAGTTCTCAGTCCGCTCATTATCCTCAGCAGCAGAAGATGGTTCAGCAGTCAGGCCGCCAAAGGTTTCGACCCCGCGGTTAGCAATTCAAGAAAAAGTCTGGTTCAGGGTCTTCCGGTTCAGGCAGTTCGAGTAGCAGTGGATCTCGGACTGAGTTTTGTGGCTTTTGCGATGGAAAGCATCCTTCCACGCAGTGTGTAGGTGTGCAGGGCTCCTGCAACCTTTGTGGTCAGTACGGGCATTTTGCAAGAGTGTGTCCGTCAGCTGGATCACAGCAGACCGCGGCCCAGCCTCAGGGTCGTGGGGGTCAGTCTATGGGCCGTTCTCAGCAGTTTCAGCAGCCCCGCGTGGGTGAGACTCCATATAGGCCATTTCAGCAGGCTGGCCCTTCGCGCTTTGGGCAGTCGTCTCAGCCTTTCTTCCCAGGACCCCAGCATGCTCAAGTTAACTCCATCACAAGGGAGCAGGCCGAGGTGACACCGAGCCGGGTGATTGGAGGTACATGTCTTGTCTTTGACTTTCCTGCTCGTGTGTTGTTTGACACCGGTGCATCGCATTCGTTTATTCTGATTCGTTTGTTGTTGAGCATGGTCTGTGTACCATTCCTTTGCACGATGCCGTTTCTATTTCTACCCCTGGTGGTATGAGCCTGTTCTCCCAGGAGGTTCTGTTGAATGGTGTGTTGCGGTTTGGTGAGCATGTCTTGTTAGCAAATTTGATCCGTTTGATGCTTTGGGATTTCGATTGCATATTTGGAATGGATGTGCTGTCCAACTATAGGGCCTCCGTGGACTGCTTCCATGGGATTGTGCGCTTTAGGCCTTTGTCTGGCGAGAAGTGGGACTTCTACGGTCAGGATTCGCGATCGAAGATTCCGTTGGTTTCCGCGATGGAGATGTTTAGCTTGTTGTCTTTGGGAAATGCTGGCTTTATGATCTACGCTGTGGATGCGTCTTCTTCTTCAGGTGTTCAGCTTAGTGACGTTCCTGTGGTGCGACACTTTCCCGACGTTTTTCCGGAGGAGATTCCTGGTTTTCCTCCGAGGCGGGAGGTAGACTTCAGCATAGAGTTGGCGCCTGGCACAGCTCCGATTTCTCGTGCCCCGTATCGTCTAGCGCCTGCAGAGTTGAGAGAGCTCAAGGTTCAGTTGGATGATTTGCTGGAGAAGGGTTTCATACGCCCTAGCATGTCACCGTGGGGAGCTCCCATTTTGTTTGTAAAGAAGAAGGATGGCTCAATGCGGATGTGCATTGATTTTC
>KQ988240.1:44098-62907 GCA_001598015.1 Dorcoceras hygrometricum
ATGGGATTGTGCGCTTTAGGCCTTTGTCTGGCGAGAAGTGGGACTTCTACGGCCAGGATTCACGATCGAAGATTCCGTTGGTTTCCGCAATGGAGATGTTTAGTTTGTTGTCTTTGGGAATTGCTGGCTTTATGATCTACGCTTTGGATGCATCTTCTTCTTCCAGTGTTCAGCTTGATGACGTTCCTGTGGTGCGACACTTCCCCGACGTGTTTCCGGAGGAGATTTGATGCCGTTTGGGTTGACAAATGTGCCTGCAGTCTTTATGGATCTGATGAACCGAGTTTTTAGAGAGTTCATAGATCAGTTTGTGATTGTTTTTATTGACGACATCTTGGTTTACTCGAAGACTCCGAGTGAGCACAAATGCCGTTTGGGTTGACCAACGCGCCTGCAGTCTTTATGGATCTGATGAACCGAGTTTTTAGAGAGTTCATAGATCAGTTTGTGATGGTTTTATTGACGACATCTTGGTTTACTCGAAGACTCCGAGGTAGCACAAGGAGCACTTGGGAATGGTTCTTCAGAGGTTGAGAGAGCAGCAGTTGTATGCGAAATTTTCCAAGTGCTAGTTTTGGTTAGATCGTGTTGTATTTCTGGGCCATGTCATTTCAGCGGATGGCATTTCTGTGGATCCCAGTAAAGTGGATGATGTTTTGAACTGGGAGTCCGAGAAATGTGTCTGAGATTCGCAGTTTCTTAGGTCTGGCTGGCTATTATCGTCTATTCATTGAAGGATTTTCCAGTATAGCGAAGCCGATGACCCAATTGACCCAGAAGGATAGACGGTTTGTTTGGACTGAGCAGTGTGAGAATGCGTTTCAACTGCTCAAGGAAAAGTTGACTACTGCGCCTGTATTGGCTCTGCTGTCCGGATCAGGTGGTTTCGTTGTTTGTTCTGACGGTTCGCTTAATGGATTGGGTTGTGTGTTAATGCAGAATGGTAGAGTCATTATGTATGCCTCGCGGCAGTTGAAACCGCACGAGACTCATTACCCAGTTCATGATTTGGAGTTAGCAGCGGTGGTTTTTGCGTTAAAGATCTGGCGTCACTACCTGTATGGCGAGCAGTTTGTGGTGTACTCTGACCACAAAAGTTTGCAATATCTGTTCTCGCAGCCTGACTTGAACATGAGACAGCGTCGGTGGATGGAGCTGCTTAAGGATTTTGATTGTGAGATTAAATACCAGCCTGGGAAGTCGAACGTAGTGGCTGATGCTTTAAGCAGGAAGGCTAGTGAGATGCTTGCCTCGTTGTACATCTCCAAGGACCAAGAGCATCTTAACATTACGGGTTGGAGATTTTACCCGGCTGAGGATTGTGTGATGATTTCATCGTTCCAAGTGGAACCGCAGATTGTTTCGATGATTCGAGCAGCTCAGAGGACCGATCCCTCCATCCACGAGTTGAAGATGAAAGTCAGGGCTGGAGAACTTGAGGATTATTCCGTTTTGTCCGATGGTTGCTTGAGGTTTCGTGGCAGGTTGGTGGTGCCAAACCTCATTGATTTGAAGGCGGAGATTGGGTTGGAGATTTTACCCGGCTGAGGATTGTGTGATGATTTCATCGTTCCAAGTGGAACCGCAGATTGTTTCGATGATTCGAGCAGCTCAGAGGACCGATCCCTCCATCCACGAGTTGAAGATGAAAGTCAGGGCTGGAGAACTTGAGGATTATTCCGTTTTGTCCGATGGTTGCTTGAGGTTTCGTGGCAGGTTGGTGGTGCCAAACCTCATTGATTTGAAGGCGGAGATCCTTCGTGAGGCGCATTGCAGCAGGAATAGTGTTCATCATGGTGCACGGAAGATGTACCATGCTTTGAAGCCGTACTTTTGGTGGGCTGGCCTGAAGAGTGACGTTGCTGGTTTCGTTGCTCGTTGCTTGAATTGCCAGATGGTAAAGGCCGAAAGGATGAGACCCGGTGGTATGTTGCAGAGTTTAGAGGTGCCCCAATGGAATTGGGAGCACATTGCGATGGATTTTGTGACGCATCTGCCTCGTTCCAACCGAGGATGCGACGCTATTTGGGTAGTTGTAGACCGTTTGTCGAAGTCTGCACACTTCATTCCCTATGGGATGACCTTCTCGTTGAAGAAGATGGGGAAGCTGTACGTTGATTTCGTTGTTAGACTGCACGGTGTGCCTGTTTCAATCATGTTCGACCGAGATCCTAGGTTTAATTCCAGGTTTTGGAAGAGTTTGCAAACAGCTTTGGGAACCATATTGGCGATGAGTACCGCGTATCACCCCCAGACAGATGGCCAATCTGAGCGAACTATCCAGACGTTGGAGGATATGTTGCGTGCTGTTGTGTTGGATTTCGGAGGTAGCTGGCAAGACGCGTTGTCTTTGGTTGATTTTTCATACAATAACAGCTACCAAGTGACGATTGGCATGGCGCCTTTCGAGGATTTGTATGGTAGGAAGTGCAGATCGCCAGTTTGTTGGGAAGAAGTGGGGGAGGAGCAGCTATCTGCCCCTGCTTTGTGCAGCAAATGAAAGATCATGTGGATCTTATTAGACAGCGGATGAGAGCTGCCCAGGATCGCCAAGCCAGTTATGCGAATAAGAGGCATCGACCTCTTGTGTTTCAGGTTGGTGATCGTGTATTTCTCAAGGTTTCTCCGTTTCGTAGTGTGATGCGCTTTGGACGCAAGGGAAAGTTAGCCCCTCGTTACGTTGGTCCGTATGAGATTGTCGAGAGGATTGGCCCTTTAGCGTATCGGTTGTTGTTGCCGTCAGAGTTGTCCTCCTTCACTATGTGTTTCATGTGTCGATGTTGATGAAATATGAGCCAGATCCGTCTCATGTGCTTGGAACTGACGAGGTAGAGCTAGATCAGTCGTTGAGCTATCAGGAGTATCCTTTGCAAATCCTTGGCAGAAAAGAGAAACAGTTGAGGAATAAGACCATTCCTTTGGTAATGGTGCAGTGGAGCAAACACGGAAGGGAAGAAGCTACTTGGGAGCTGGAAGAAAAGATGCAGTGCGAGTGGCCGCATCTGTTTGAGTAGCCGTTGGGCTATATTTTCCAGTAGGTTGTAGCTTTTGTTTGTATTTCTTCCTTAGATATTGTAAATAGTTTGCCCAGTTATCTTGAACTCTTGGCCTGTGTTGGGCGAGTTCCTGTTTTGTACCTTGCTGCTATGTTGTATTTCAGAATTGTTGTTGATTTCGAGGACGAAATCCTTTTTAGTGGGGGAGAAATGTGAGACCTGGAATTGTTGATTGAGATTAATTGTTGGAATTAATCGGTTGATTAAGATTTTCATGATTTAAAATCTCTGTTTTGAGTTTTGAGTTGCGTTTCTGGTCAAATTCCTAACTCAGAACAATTCTGGAGATTTTCGTAAATTTGAGATTTTTGGGGCAAAAGCTGGTTGAATTGATAAAACCAGTCGCAGCGTGTTTTGGCGTGAGATTCCTAAACGTCGTCGTTTGGGAGAGATCGAGTTGCGCGCCTGGTAATCCAGCCGTTGCATTTGTATATTTTTGAATTGAGAGCAAAGGTAAACGCGAGTCAACTTTACTGTAGCCGCGGCTAGTGTTGCGCTCGAGAGTGGTCGACTGGATTTGCTGACGTCAGTAGAGCGACGTCGTTTGAGTTAGTTGAAACGATGCGTTTCGATGATTGCGACTGGTACCAGCAGAGAGAGAAGGGTTGCGCGTTATATCTTGCGACTGGAAGACCAGCTGCTGGTAGAAAGGATTATGTATCCTATGCGACGTCGTTTGGTTAAGTGGATGCGAAGCCGTTTTGAGGACCAGTCGATGATTTGCCTTGCGATTGATTTTAGTATCCAATCGACTGGTTGTCTCGCTTATGGTATGGAACCAGTCGTAGGTAGAGTTCTAAGACGTCGTTTTGTGTGTTTGGGAATTTTGCGTTGCGGGGTTCGACCAGCCGAAGATTTTTGGGTACCTGCTGGTTTGGGAAATTGGTGGTGTCGACTAGTTTTGTCGGTGGACAATTGTTGAATTGATTCCAGTCGTTGCGAGTGATATTTATAGGAAGACTTGGTCTTCGATTTTGGGCATCTATTTCCACACTTAGAATATTTTTCCCGACATTCGTTCTTTGTTTTTAGAACCCTCGACTACTGTTCACTGTGAGCTTCTCCGGTAGATTTCCGTTGATTCCGGCCACCGTTTTTCACGATTGAAGTAGCGTTGGACTCCTCTTGGAAAGCTCTTTCACCCTGTACCAGTTTCAAAGACTAGTGTTCGCTGGGGAGAGATCACGAAGCTACTGCTTTTGTCCTTGTGTTGTGCGTGCAGGTAGTTTTCGAGTTAGTTGTTGAGATCTCGTTTCCTAGCTGTGATTTAGCTCCCTGTTAAGTTGTATTAGGGTGGTGTTTGCTGGTTGAGCGTGGGACTCCCAGCCGTGAGCTTTATGTGTGTTGGCCGTGAGTTTTGGGTTGATGATTCCCTGTATCTTGCGTATGTTTTATAGGTTGGAGTCAGTATTCTCAGGCTTTGTATTCAGTAATTGTTGCTCAGTGTTAAGGTACGGATTCGAGCTTGTATTAGAGCTAGATTATGGCTTGGATGATTTGTAGTTGCTGGTTGTGGAATGGCCGCGCCTGCTGGTTGTGTCCTGTTGAGGATTGTGTATGCTATTGTGTTATTGCTGTGTTGCATATGTTTATATGCCTGCGTTCCAGCATGTTGCATACACGCATGATATTCCATTTCCACTTTGTAGCCTTTGTAACTTGTCGTATTGCTGTTGTTTCTTACCAGGATGCGAGGGCGAGCGGCAATACCGCACTCTCATCTCCCTGCTGGGTGTTGATAGCCCCTATGTGCCGAGTGGCTAACACCACAGTTCATAGGTTGGGCAACAACGGGTTGAGTGATTGATGCACCTGGTATTGGTGAGAGAGTAGGGGTGAGTGGGTAACTCCCATATGTCCTACACTCACAGTGGCCACACATCGTTTGAACTATGCTTCGAGTTCTTTGGCTCCCGTGTCGGTCGAAGCCTCCTGTTGTTGTTCCGCATCTCATGCATAGCATCTGCATTTTATTCCTGGCTGTTTATTGCTGTTTTATAGTTGCTCTCCGTACTGGGGTTTGACCCCATGTCCCTATGGGGCTTGGTTTGTTTGTTGCCTGTTGTGTTGTCCAGGTCATACAGCTGGTCGAGGAGGTAACCCAGCTGGCGGTGCCCCAGGAGGTGGTTGAGTGTCCCACTAGCGTATAACATATATGTATGTATCAGTTTAGTAGCCGGGGAGATGCCCTGTGCTTCGTTGTTGTATTCTGATGAGGAGTCTGATACTTTTATTTGTATTGATGCTATACTTGCTTTTGTTGGTTTGTAAACTGGGAACTTATTTTAAGTATCATCCTATTTTAAATTATATGTTTTAAACCGTCGGGCCTAAAAGCGAAAAATTTTACCCACCTTTTGTTAAGCTTCCGCATGTGTTTGGGTTTTTACTCTGTTGTGAGCACGAGGCCTGATACTTTTGGTATCAGAGCTTAAGCTGGGATAAGCTCAATTCCTTTGATCACACTTGAGTCTAGGCACAGTGTTGTGTGTTGCATGTGCTTGACTTATGTGATTACGTGCTGCATATTTGTGCTATATGCTTTCTATGCTGTATCTGTTCTGTTTTTCCTTATCCTGTTGAGTGTATTTTAGATGCCGCCTAGACGTCGTGGTAGAGGTAGGGGACAGTTCCAGGAGTCAGGAGGTCAGAACGAGGATCAGTATAGTGCTCCTAGTCATACTCATGAGAGTAGCGAAGAGGGGGAAGCTGAGGCTCCGCCGGCTCCGATGGAGAGGATGGATGTGGTAATAGCTCGGTTTCAGAGGATGAACCCTCCTGTTTTTAATGGCGACCTTCTGTGAGACCTTCAGACAGGAGTATATCCCCGATTCGTATGTGGCTGCCCGTGAGCGGGAGTTTGAGTTTTTGGAGCAGGGCTCGATGACTGTGCGCGAGTATGCTCGCAAGTTTTCTGCATTGTTGGCTTATGTTCCGCATGTTGCTAGCCGGGAGAGGGCCAAGAGTACCATATTCGTGGAGGGCTTGAATGAAGAACTGTACCCGAGTGTTTTGACGAGCAAGCCCAAGTCGTATGCTTAGGCCGTTGATACGGCTATCCACATTGAGGAGGGCATTAGGAGCCGTCGTACGCACAGAGCGCAGGTAGTGCAGGCAGTGCAGGGCGGTAGACCTGTTGGTCAGGGAGCTCAGTCGTCTCAGAGTTCTCAGTCCGCTCATTATCCTCAGCAGCAGCAGCAGAAGATGGCTCAGCAGTCAGGCCGCCAGAGGTTTCGACCCCGCGGTCAGCAATTCAAGAAAAAGTCTGGTTCAGGGTCTTTCGGTTCAGGCAGTTCGAGTAGCAGTGGATCTCGGACTGAGTTTTGTGGTTTTTGCGGTGGAAAGCATCCTTCCACGCAGTGTGTAGGTGTGCAGGGCTCCTGCAATCTTTGTGGTCAGTACGGGCATTTTGCGAGAGTGTGTCCGTCAGCTGGATCACAGCAGACCGCGGCCCAGCCTCAGGGTCGTGGGGGTCAGTCTATGGGCCGTTCTCAGCAGTTTCAGTAGCCCCGCGTGGGCGAGACTCCATATAGGCCATTTCAGCAGCCTGGCCCTTCGCGCTTTGGGCAGTCGTCTCAGCCTTTCTT
The DNA here is from genome assembly GCA_001598015.1 of Dorcoceras hygrometricum. Lineage (NCBI taxonomy): Eukaryota > Viridiplantae > Streptophyta > Magnoliopsida > Lamiales > Gesneriaceae > Dorcoceras > Dorcoceras hygrometricum. The sequence goes on from KQ988240.1 coordinate 50,742, forward strand.
CCGAGGACCCCAGCATGCTCAAGTTAACGCCATCACAAGGGAGCAGGCCGAGGAGACACCGAGCCGGGTGATTGGAGGTACATGTCTTGTCTTTGACTTTCCTGCTCGTGTGTTGTTTGACACCGGTGCATCGCATTCGTTTATTTCTGATTCGTTTTTTGTTGAGCATGGTCTGTGTACCATTCCTTTGCGCGATGCCATTTCTATTTCTACCCCTGGTGGTATGAGCCTGTTCTCCCAGGAGGTTTTGTTGAATGTTGTGTTGCGGTTTGGTGAGCATGTTCTGTTAGCGAATTTGATCCGTTTGATGCTTTGGGATTTCGATTGCATAGTTGGAATGGATGTGCTGTCCAACTATAGGGCCTCCGTGGACTGCTTCCATGGGATTGTGCGCTTTAGGCCTTTGTCTAGCGAGAAGTGGGACTTCTACGGCCAGGATTCGCGATCGAAGATTCCGTTGGTTTCCGCGATGGAGATGTTTAGTTTGTTGTCTTTGGGAAATGCTGGCTTTATGATCTACGCTTTGGATGCGTCTTCTTCTTCCAGTGTTCAGCTTGATGACGTTCCTGTGGTGCGACACTTCCCCGACGTGTTTCCGGAGGAGATTCCTGGTTTTCCTCCGAGGCGGGAGATCGACTTCAGCATAGAGCTGGTGCCTGGCACAACTCCGATTTCGCGTGCTCCGTATCGTCTGGCTTCTGCGGAGTTGATAGAACTCAAGGTACAGTTAGATGATTTGCTGGAGAAAGGTTTTATTCGCCCTAGTATGTCACCGTGGGGAGCGCCCATCTTGTTCGTGAAGAAGAAAGATGGCTCAATGCGGATGTGCATTGATTTTCGCCAGTTTAATAAATCCACTGTCAAGAATAAGTACCCGTTGCCGAGAATCGATGATCTGTTTGATCAGTTGCAGGGTTCTGTGGTGTATTCTAAGATTGATCTTTATTCCGGGTACCATCAGCTCATAGTAAGGGAACAAGATGTCTCGAAGACTGCGTGTCGTACGAGGTACGGACATTTTGAGTTTTTGGTGATGCCGTTTGGGTTGACAAACGCGCCTGCAGTCTTTATGGATCTGATGAACCGAGTTTTTAGATAGTTTATAGATCAGTTTGTGATTGTTTTTATTGACGAAATCTTGGTTTACTCGAAGACTCCGAGGGAGCACAAGGAGCACTTGGGAATGGTTCTTCAGAGGTTGAGAGAGCAGCAGTTGTATGCGAAATTTTCCAAGTGCGAGTTTTGGTTAGATCGTGTTGTATTTCTGGGCCATGTCATTTCAGCGGATGGCATTTCTGTGTATCCCAGTAAAGTGGATGCTGTTTTGAACTGGGAGCGACCGAGAAATGTGTCTGAGATTCGCAGTTTCTTAGGTCTGGCTGGCTATTATCGTCGCTTCATTGAAGGATTTTCTAGTATAGCGAAGCCGATGACCCAATTGACCCAGAAGGATAGACGGTTTGTTTGGACTGAGAAGTGTGAGAATGCGTTTCAACTGCTCAAGGAAAAGTTGACTACTGCGCCTGTATTGGCTCTGCTGTCCGGATCAGGTGGTTTCGTTGTTTGTTCTGACGCTTCGCTTAATGGATTGGGTTGTGTGTTAATGCAGAATGGTAGAGTCGGATATGCAGTGTGGTTGTCCTGATATCTGGGCTTGTGATACTTTGTCATGTACTGCCTGTCCTTCATAAAAGTATATGAGAGCTGCCTTGGCTTTTTCCCACCAGACTTGGGGATTACTCCTAGTCTGTTCAATTCGTTTCTTAAGCCAGCTCTCTCTAGGCTTCTCAGGAGCAGTATACCCCAGCCCACAGTATCGGCCTTGCTAGATTTGGGTTTTACTGGAATCTGTGACTCTTCAGATTTTGCCTCCTCAGGTTGTCCCACGCTGGATTTTACGAAGTGTATGGAACTTAGTCCTATCCAGCTTTGGGCTAGTACACATCTCTACCACATTCTTTCCTCTCTTCCATAGCCCAATCCGTTTCTATCACTGGATGGCTTTAAAGCTCCTTGCACTGTGTAGCGAGGCAGAAGATTTGGTACAGGAACTTATGGTTTCAGATAAGCGCTGATTCTCATTCATTATTTCCTGCAACCTTCTCCTCAGTTCATCATTCTCAGTCATCAGCTTACTAAGAGCAGTCTGCAATTCTCTTGAGCGTACAAGCTCAGAGTTTGGTAGCATGACTCTCTTTTTCAGCCTTAACTTCCTCAAAATACTGAGACAACTTCTTGTACTCGTGGACCATGTTGTTAGTGTCGTGACAAGATCCTCTCATGTAAATTCAATATTGGAAAAGTCGAATACCTCGTTAGTGTCTTCAACCATCAGAAACTGAACCTCGTTTTTGCTTTCGCTTGATGAGGACGTCCCTGAGTTGGACTCCTCTGAATCAGTATCTGCCAATGAGATTTTATCTTTCTCATGTCTCTTCTTTCTGTGGAACTGCTTCTTGTCAGGTCTGCTATGATCTGGTTGCCTATTTTTTTCTTTCTTAGACTTCTTGAAATCCGTGATGAAGTGGCCTGACTTGCCACAGTTATAACATTTATAGTCAGAAGGAGGTGTAATCTTTTTAATTGAATCGAAAGAGTTAGGTTTAGAATTATGCTTTCGCAAAAATTTCCCAAACTTTACGTAGAGGGACATGACGTCGGTTGAGTTCCTCAGCTGATCGGCTTTGTGAGTCCTGTTCTGAGACTATTGATGCTAAAGCTTGAGTAGGCTGCAAGGTAGATGGCTCAGACTCTGCTCTTGTATCCAGCTCAAACTCGTAAGCTTTCAGGTTGGCAAACAGATCGTGGAGATCTAACTTGTTCAAGTCCTTGGACTCCCGTATGGCCATCGTCTTAACGTCCCATTCCCTGGGCAGCACTCTCATCACCTTCAAGGCTAACTCCCGGTTGTTGCACTCCTTCCCCAATCTTGTCAGCTCTATCACCAGTGAACTGAACCGTTCATCAAACTCCGTCATTGTTTCTTCGGGATTCATTATGATCAATTCGAACTTTTGTAGGCCACAGTGAGCTTGTTCTCTTTAGTCTCCTCATTGCCCTCACATATCTGCGTAAGCTTTTCCTAGATATCCTTGGTTGTTGTGCATGTTTGGATCTTGCTGAACATGTTGTTGTCCAGTGTCTTATACAATATATCCTTGGCCACATTATCCCGGTTGGCTTTCTTCTTATCCTCTGTGTTCCACTCTAATCTGGGCTTCTCTACCCATTGAGCAGCATCGGCAGTTACGGCCACAGAAGTGTTCGGCCTCATGATCTTGATGGGACCATCTGTTATAACGAACCACATATCGTCGTCCTGGGCCGCCAAATGAGCCTACATTCGGATCTTCCACACGTCGTATTACTCTTTAGAAAGCATAGGAATTTTTGTGAGAAATCGACATATTTAGTGAATGCAAAAAATATAATTGTTCAGACACTGAGAAACCCGCTCTGATACCACTTGTTAGGATCGAAAAAGGGTTAAAAATAGCTCAGGAGTTCAGAAGGGGGGTTGAATGAACTCCTTTTGGTTTTGTTAAAACTCTTTTCATAAAAACTATTTTGCAAACTCTTGTCTTGTCTCTGAGCTGATACCAGCTCTGAGCTTTCTCAACATAATCTATTGTCTCGAGTAACAGATAATTGTGAGGAATTAACTTGATTCAATCAGTGAATAGATAATGTAAGAACTAAAAGTTATAAATAAAAGGGACATGATTTTTTATGGAAGTTCGGAGCTGAAAACTCCTACGTCTCCCCTTATTCTAAACTGGAAGGATTTCCACTATAAGATTTGATCTCTACATTACTCTGTATAGACCCGGTCCAATAGCTCACACGCTGCAAGAACTCCTAGCACTCAACTGCAGAAAACAGACGCGAAATCTATTCTGCTATACAAATTACAGCTCTACGCAATTTCAGATTTTCTCGCTCAATACACAATTTCTATACTCTATTTTTTATATACAATGTACTCTCAACACTACAGAGTGAATCTACGACTCAGAAAATGAATTCTAGGCTTTTTGGTACAAGGTCGTCGTGAGGAAGACTATGAACAGTACTTTCTGCGTATTTTGCTTCACTGTTCATGTTTCTGCATTGTGGACTTTGTTATGAGAATTGTAGTAGGATTGTAAGCTTTTTGGACTTTTGAGACAGTAAGATTGTTTTAAGCGCGGAACGTTACACTTTTCAAAAATCTGTTTTTATCATTTTATATCTTCCTCTTCTCAAACGGTGGGATATTGAGCCAGTAGATACAACTGCTCTTGTATCATGAACGAAGGTACAACTCATTTAATGCCACTACATAAGTTTGACTCTTGCTGCAACACCCGTTTGCTTCTTTCACCAAAATGGAGATCTTCGAATGTATGATGAAAATATCTCTGTCCATTTTCCAGAAGTAGATGAGTGTCAGTCTGCTTTTCGTCTGAGATGAAAAAGGTCCTTCCTTTTTTGGCTAACAACGGCTTCATTGAATTGATGTGTTTCAACAACTTCTTCTGTGCGAACATGTTGCTTCGTCCTTGCTTCTTCTTCGTCTAGCTTTGAACTGATTCTGCGCTTCTTCTCTAAGCTGCTCTAGTTCTTTTCAGCTCTAAATTGCTCTAAGCTGTTCTGAGTCTGTTAAGCTCTAAGCTGATCTAGTTCTTTTATGCTCTAAGCAGTTCTGAGTCTATTAAGTTCTAAGTTGATCTGTTCGTAAAGCTCTAATCTGCTTCGTACAGCTCTGATCTGCTCTAATCTGCTAGTACAACTCTGAGCTATTTCGTCTCTTCACCATTCAGCTCTGAGTTGTTTCTTCATCTTTTGTACTGTGTTGTTCCAACTTTGGTGTTCTGAGCTATTTCAGCTTAGACTTTTGAGCTGCTCTTGAACTGCTCTAATATGTTTTACTTATTTGTTCTCCTCTGAGCTGATCTGGTCTAAGCTTATCTCGCTATGCTGTTTCAGTTTAGACATTCTCAGCTGATCTTCAGATCTGATCTGAAAATTGAACTCCTCACTTTCTATTCTGAAACTTATCTGCTCTAATCTGAGAACTGTTCGTGAGGTTTTGAGTTGTTCTCTGAGCTATCTTTGCTCTGAGTTGTTCGACTTCTTCAAACAGCTCTGAGTTTTTTCTTCTACTATTTGGTCTATGCTGCTCTAGTTAGGCCTCTGAGCAGATTTTTCTCTTCATCTAAATTTCTCTTGTTCTGTTCCGAGTTGGGTCAGCTTGGATGTCTATTGGACCGGATCAGTTGTGTGAGGATTGAGAAATTCATATTTTTGAATTTTCAGATTTCATATTTGAGATTTTTGGTGAAATCTGATTTGAGAATTTCAGATCTCTCGGGGAGTTGTTCAGATTTTAGTCGCAGGAATTATCGGCTGAAATCTGTGCGAGAATTGGAGTCGAACTGGTGAAATTTAAGGAAGAAATCTGATCCCTTAGCATTTAGAGGTGAAACGCCGTCGTTTTGGGTGAGATCTGAGTCCCTGGGCGTTTGCGTGAGTGGCCGTGAAATTTTAGTGAAACGCTGTCGTTTTGGTGAATTCTGATAGTTGAGTTGGGCGCTAGAATCTATACACTGTCGTTTCGTGATTTCAGATGTCTCGCTTGAAGATGGGATCTGGTTGGCGGCGTAAGCAGACGTCAACGCGGGTCAACGCTATTGGAGAGTAGCGAGAGATCTGATAGCGCTAGCGTGTGACATGAGCAGATGTCATGTTGGTCAATTGCGGAGTTGACTGCTGGTGCATTAGCGTGTGTAGAGATCTGATTCAGCGATGAGCGTTAGTTATGTTTCAGATGTCTCAGGTGCGACGTCGTTTCGTTAAGTGGTGCGTCGTCGTTTTGGCTAGTGAACTCTTACCATGTTTTGATTTGCACGAACGAAGGGATCTGTTGTGTTTTAACGTTGGAGCATTCAAATGTCACCGATACGCTGTTGTTTTGACTTGTTGCACGAGAGTTAGTGTTAACGCTGGAATCTGATGGATGTGAGCGCTGATTTGAGAAATCCGTTCGGCGCTATGTTTTGATGCAGGAATCTGTTTTAGTCTGGATTTGTCTCGTTCAGTAGCTATTGAATTGAGGAATTTAAATATAAGTGTTGAGCCACACTTAGAACATTTTTCAACCCGATATTTCTTATTCTCTTCTCTGTTGAAACCCTCGACCTACACTATTCATTCGAACATTTCTCCCATTGATTCCCGTCGTTTCCAGCCTTTGTTTTGGACGTTTTAGGTGGCGCTGAACTCCTCTTGTTTAGCTCTTTAGATTTCTACCCATTTAGAGCTCTGGATTAGTGTTGGAGAGGAAGCGCGAAACAGCTGGAGGTGCGACGCTTTTCGTGAAATCTGACCTGCTTGCCTTTTTGTTCTTCTGGCCTTGTAGGTGAGCATTTACTACCGTTCTAAGATTTTTTTTAGCTGTTAGAACTTTATTTAGAGGTCAGATAAAATGTGAGTCTTCAGCTGTAGAGGTAAGCAGAATTGATTTAGTATTGAGCTGTTTTATGCGATGCGTTAGCAGATTCCAGCTTCCAGGAAGAGCTCTGCCGTGGTTGAGGAAGCCAGGAGAGATCTAAGATTTTTTTTAGCTGTTAGAACTTTATTTAGAGGTCAGATAAAATGTGAGTCTTCAGCTGTAGAGGTAAGCAGAATTGATTTAGTATTGAGCTGTTTTATGCGATGCGTTAGCAGATTCCAGCTTCCAGGAAGAGCTCTGCCGTGGTTGAGGAAGCCAGGAGAGATCTGAATTGCACCATTTGGGTATTTCCGTGCTCTGTTCTTAATCTGTGAGGTCGAATTAAGCTGTGGAAGGTACGAATTATCTAACAGCTTTGAGCATGGACATGGCTATAATTCATGACATGAAATCTGATTGAATTTCTGTTCTGTATTTACGTGAAGCATGCTTGATTGATTGTATGTGCTGTTTTGCGTAAACTGTGCATGTAGAAATCAGATATGAATTTCTTGGCATTCATGCATACATCTTGAGCCTTATCTACAGATTGATTGATGACCTGATTGATAGCCATGTTGAGACTAGCCGACAGATGTGTCGTGCCTGAAAAGTCCAACGCTATCATCGGAGTGGTGACTACCGGATTTGAGTGTCTACCATCGAGCTGTGATGGGCTGACGGGCTCTGAAGATCACGGACCCTGCTTTGTATGAGTTTGAGTTAACTAGTATTTTGAGTATTGGTATTTTGAATGTATGTTTTGAGTTCAGGCCCATTTTATTTCGAAAAACTTTTAAGTCCGATTTTATGCTTCCGTGATTATGTGCTTAATTGTGCTATATTATCTGTTTATTAGCATGGGGCCTGACATTTTTGGTATCAGAGCTTAAATTCGGATAAGCTCGATTTCCTTTGATCACACTCGAGTCTAGGCACAGAGTTTTGATTTTATTTTTGATTGATTCTGTGACTTATGTGATCTTTTATCTGTCTATGTGATATATCTGCTGTGAGATCTTACCTCTAGACTTGTTTAGATGCCGCCGAGGTGAGGAAGAGGTAGGACGACTAGACGTACCGAGGAGGGGTCTAGGGCAGGTAGTGATGATGATGTTCATCATGTTGAGAACGTTACTAGACAGATAGGCGAGATGGAGTTTGTTTTAGCTAGGTTTCAACGGACGAACCCTCCGACGTTTTCTGCAGCCGAGGGTGGTGCGATGGCTGAGGCTTGGTTAGTTCAGATGGAGGAGTTGTGTGATACTCTGGAGTACGCTCCCAAGAAACGACTGAAGCTAGCGGTGTCGCAGTTGAGAGACAACGCACAGCACTGGTGGAGAGGTAATTCTCGTATCCTTCATGATATTGGGGCTGTGATCACTTGGGAGATCTTCTGTGAGGCATTCCGACAGGAGTATACCCGGAGTCCTTCTATAACAGTCGCGATCGGGAGTTTGACAACCTGAAGCAGGGTAACTTGCGAGTGGCTGAGTATGCCCGACAATTTTCTGCTCTTTTGATCTATGTGCCGCACGTAGCCAACCAGGAGAGGACGAAGAGGAACAAATTTCTGAAAGGCTTGAGGCCTGATCTGTATCGGATGGTTTTGTCTGGTTCACCTGCGACCTACATTGAGGCAGTGAACCGAGCAGTGGACATTGAGGAGAGTTTACTGGAGGAGGATGCTCCGACTCAGCTGACTACTGGACACACCTATAAGCCTGTGCAGGATACGTCGCAATCTTTCCATTCTCCTCAAGGGTCACAGCAGCAGTCGAATCGTCAAAGGTTTCGACCTTGAGGGAAACATTTCAAGAACAAGGCGAATTCGAGTTCCTCTGGTTCGGCGAGTTCTGGTTCAGGCAGCATGTCTTGTGGACAGTGCGGAGGAAGGCATCCGACTTCGCAGTGTCGTGGAGTTCAGGGGTTTTGCCATAACTGTGGACAACCCGGACATTTTCAGAGAGTATGTCCTTTGTTGAGGGGTTAGTCTTAAGTTCCTTCGCAGCAGGGATCAGCTGGTGGTTCTTCTCAGAGACCGCAATTTCCTGCCCCTACCCAGCGATCTGGATTCCAACACCATGAGCCTTCTAGGTTTGGAGCACCTTCGAGACCTCAGTTTTAGATTCCACAGCAGGCCCAGGAGAACTCTTTGACGAGAGAGCAGGATGAGGAGACACCTGCCATAGTGATCGTAGGTACATGCTCTATTTTCGATTATCCTGCGAGAGTTCTATTTGACACTGGTGCATCACACTCTTTTATTTCTGAGTTGTTTGTTTGTGAGCATGGGTTGAGTTCTTCCCCATTGTGTGATGTTGTTTCCGTATCTACCCCTGCTGGTGTGAGTCTGTGGTCCCGTGAAGTGGTGTTGGATTGTGTGCTTTGATTTGATGAGCATGTTTTTGTGTCAAATCTGATTGTTTTGGGAATCAGAGATTTCGATTGCATCTTGGGGATGGACGTATTATCTAGCTATAAGGCTATTGTTGACTGTTTTCATGGTGTGGTGAGATTTTGCCCTGACTCGGGTGAGCGGTGGGAGTTCTATGGTGCTGATTTGCGCTCGAAGATTCCTTTGGTGTCCGCCATGGAGATGTTCAGCCTGCTATCACTGGATAATGCTGGATTCATGATTTATGCGCTTGACGTTTCCCAGGAGCCACGATTGGAGTTGAGCGACATTCCGATCGTCTGAGAGTTTCCCAACGTGTTTCCAGATGAGATTCCTGGATTTCCACCGAGGCATGAGATTGACTTTAGTATCGAGTTGGTGCCCGGTACCGCCCCGATTTCTAGAGCTCCGTATCGGTTGGCGCCAGCAGAGTTGAAAGAGCTGAAGGATCAGTTGAGAGATCTCTTGGAGAAAGGCTTCATCAGACCGAGTATGTCACCTTGGGGAGCTCCGATTATTTTCGTGAAGAAGAAAGATGGGTCTATGACGATGTGCGTGGATTTCCGACAGTTGAATAAAGCAACGATGAAGAACAAGTATCCTTTGCTGAGGATTGATGACTTGTTCGATCAGTTGCAAGGATCGGTGGTGTACTCGAAGATTGATTTGTGCTCTGGCTATCACCAGTTGTGGATTAGACACGCTGACATGGCGAAGAACGCTTTTCGGACTCGTTATGGGCATTATGAGTTTCTTGTCATGCCGTTTGGGTTGACGAATGCCCCAACTGTGTTCATGGATTTGATGAATCGCGTCTTTAGCGAGTTCATCGATCGGTTCGTTATCGTCTTCATAGATGACATCCTAGTGTATTCGAGGAGCATGAGAGAGCATAAGGAGCATCTTAGACAGGTGTTGCAGAGGTTGAGGGACTCGCAGTTGTATGCCAAGTTCAGCAAGTGTGAATTTTGGCTAGATAGAATTATCTGTTTGGGTCATGTGATTTCAGCACAAGGGATTTCGGTGGATCCGAGTAAGGTCGAAGCAGTTCTTAACTGGGAGAGAACTAGGAACGTTTTCGAGATCCGCAGCTTCTTGGGATTGGCTGGCTATTACAGGCGTTTTATCGAGAAGTTATCTTCTATAGCCAGGCCAATGACTCAATTGACTCAGAAGGATCGGAAGTTCGTTTGGCTGACGAGTGCGAGTACTGTTTTCAAACGTTGAAGGAGAAGTTGACTGCTGCTCCTGTTTTGACTCTACCGTCTGGATCCGGAGGATTTGTTGTGTGCTCCGATGCTTCTCTCAATGGTTTGGGATGTGTTCTGATGCAGAACGGGTACGTGATTGCCTATGCGTCTCGACAGTTGAAGCCTCACGAGACGAGGTATCCTGTTCATGATTTGGAGTTGGCTGCGATAGTGTTTGCCTTGAAGATTTGGCGACATTATCTGTATGGTGAAGAATTTGTGGTGTACACCGACCACAAGAGCCTGAAATATATCTTCACGCAGTCAGACTTGAATATGAGGCAACGACGATGGATGGAATTGCTCAAGGACTTTAACTGTGAGATTCAGTATCAGCCTGGAGGGATGAACTCGGTTGCCGATGCATTGAGTAGGAAGACCCAGCCTGCGATGCTTTCGTTTTTGAGTGTTTCGAAGGTCTACGAGCAGTTGAGTAATTCTGGTTGGTGATTTCAACTGATTGATCAGTACTTTATGTTTTCATCGATGCAAGTAGAACCGTAGATTGTGAGTGACATCAGGGTGGCGCAGAGGACTGATCCATATATTCATGAGTTGAAGATTAAAGCCCGAAGTGGTCAGTCTGAGGATTTCTCTGTTACTTCTGATGGATGTCTGAGATTTCGAGGAAGATTCGTGGTTCTGAACTTGATCGATTTGAAGGAGACCATTCTTAACGATGCGCATTGTAGCCGGTATAGTGTGCATCCGGGCGAGAGGAAGATGTACCATGCCTTGAAATCTCACTACTGGTGGGAAGGCGTGAAGAGCGACATCTCTGGTTTTGTGGCTAGGTGTCTGAATTGCCAGCAGGTCAAGGCTGAGAGAATGAGACCTGGTGGATTGCTACAGAGTTTGGAGGTGCCCCAATGTTGGGAGCACATCGCCATGGATTTTGTGACTCATCTACCTCGATCAAGTAGGGGATGCGATGCGATTTGGGTGGTGATTGATAGACTTTCGAAGTCAGCCCATTTCATTCCCTATGATGTGAGGTGTTCCATGAATAAAATGGCGAAATTGTACATCGACCATGTGGTTAGATTGCATGGAGTTCCTGTTTCGATAGTGTCTGACAGAGATCCAAGATTCACTTATCGTTTTTGGAAGAGTCTGCAAGCAGCAATGGGTTCTAGATTGGCTATGAGTACAGCCTATCACCCACAGACAGATGGTCAGTCTGAGCGGACCATTCAGACTTTAGAGGATATGCTGCGTGCAGTTGTGATGGATTTCAGTGGTGGCTGGCAGGATTCCTTGTCCTTGGTTGAGTTTTCGTATAACAACAGCTACCAGGTTACTATCGGGATGGCTCCATTTGAAGCGTTGTATGGTCATAAGTGCAGATCTCCGATCTGTTGGGAAGAAGTTGGTGAGAAACAGCTTTATACCTCTGAATTTGTGCAGCATATGAAAGATCAGATTGATTTGATTCGAAGTAGAATGAAGGTTGCACAAGACAGATATGCAAGCTATGCTAATAGAAGACGCAGAACTTTGGAATTTGAGGTTGGCGATCGAGTATTTCTCAAAGTTTCTCCTTTCAAGAGCGTGATGAGTTTTAGATTTAAAGGAAAATTAGCTCCTAGATTCATTGGTCCCTTCGAGATTGTTGAGCGGATTGGACAGTTGAAGCTGCCTGACGAATTAGCAGCGATACATGACGTTTTCCATGTGTCAATGTTGAGAAAATATGAGCCAGATCCGTCCCATGTTTTGAGAACCGACGAAGTTGAGCTGGATTCTGCCTTGTGCTATGTGGAATATCCAGTGCAGATTCTGGATAGAAAGGAGAAGCAACTGAGGAACAAAGTGATTCCGTTGGTGATGGTCCAATGGAGTTAGCATGGCCGAGAAGAAGCAACCTGGGAGGTTGAGGAAAAGATGAGACAGGATTGGCCTCATCTATTTGAGCACTGACCGTGTGAACTCCAGGTAATTCTAAGCTTTGATTCGAGCTTGTTTAGATGTTTGCGTTTGATTTGAATGTTTGCTTGATTTTCTTCCCTATGTTTGCCTTTGATTTCGAGGACGAAATCTCTTAAG
>KQ988240.1:67187-95950 GCA_001598015.1 Dorcoceras hygrometricum
TTTAGAGGTGAAACGCCGTCGTTTTGGGTGAGATCTGAGTCCCTGGGCGTTTGCGTGAGTGGCCGTGAAATTTTAGTGAAACGCTGTCGTTTTGGTGAAGTCTGATAGTTGAGTTGGGCGCTAGAAGCTATACGCCGTCGTTTCGCGATTTCAGATGTCTCGCTTGAAGATGGGAATTGGTGAAATTTAAGGAAGAAATCTGATCCCTTAGCGTTTAGAGGTGAAACGCCGTCGTTTTGGGTGAGATCTGAGTCCCTGGGCGTTTGCGTGAGTGGCCGTGAAATTTTAGTGAAACGCTGTCGTTTTGGTGAAGTCTGATAGTTGAGTTGGGCGCTAGAAGCTATACGCCGTCGTTTCGCGATTTCAGATGTCTCGCTTGAAGATGGGATCTGGTTGGCGGTGTAAGCAGACGTCAACGCGGGTCAACGCTATTGGAGAGTAGAGAGAGATCTGATAGCGCTAGCGTGTGACATGAGCAGATATCACGTTGGTCAATTGCGGAGTTGACTGCTGGTGCATTAGCGTGTGTAGAGATCTGATTCAGCGATGAGCGTTAGTTATGTTTCAGATGTCTCAGGTGTGACGTCGTTTTGTTAAGTGGTGCGTCGTTGTTTTGGCTAGTGAACACTTAGCATGTATGGATTTGCGCGAACGAAGGGATCTGTTGTGTTTTAACGTTGGAGAATTCAAATGTCACCGATACGCTGTCGTTTTGACTTGTTGCACAAGAGTTAGTGTTAACGCTGGAATCTGATGGATGTGAGCGCTGATTTGAGAAATCCGTTCGGCGCTATGTTTTGATGCAGGAATCTGTTTTAGTCGGGATTTGTCTCGTTCAGTAGCTATTGAATTGAGGAATTCAAAGATAAGTGTTGGGTCACAATTAGAACATTTTTCAACCCGATATTTCTTATTCTCTTCTCTGTTGAAACCCTCGACCTACACTGTTCATTCGAACATTTCTCCCATCGATTCCCGTCGTTTTCAGCCTTTGTTTTGGACGTTTTAGGTGGCGCTGAACTCCTCTTGTTTAGCTCTTTCGATTTCTACCCATTTAGAGCTCTGGATTAGTATTGGAGAGGAAGCGTGAAACAGCTGGAGGTGCGACGCTTTTCGTGAAATCTGACCTTCTTGCCTTTTTGTTCTTCTGGCCTTGTAGGTGAGCATTTACTACCGTTCTAAGCTTTGTTTTAGCTGTTAGAACTTTATTTAGAGGTCAGATAAAATGTGAGTCTTCAGCCGTAGAGGTAAGCAGAATTGATTTAGTATTGAGCTGTTTTATGCGATGCGTTAGCAGATTCCAGCTTCCAGGAAGAGCTCTGCCGTGGTTGAGGAAGCCAGGAGAGATCTGAATTGCACCATTTGGGTATTTCCGTGCTCTGTTTTTAATATGTGAGGTAGAATTAAGCTGTGGAAGGTACGAATTGAGCAGCTCTAATAGCTTTGAGCATGGAAATGGCTATAATTCGTGACATGAAATCTGATTGAATTTCTGTTATGTATTTACGTGAGGCATGCTTGATTGATTGTATGTGTTGTTTTGCGTAAACTGTGCATGTAGAAATCAGATATGAATTTCTTGGCATTCATGCATACATCTTGAGCCTGATCTACAGATTGATTGATGACCTGATTGATAGCCACGTTGTGACTGGCCGACAGATGTGTCGTGCCTGAAAAGTCCAACGCTGTCATCGGAGTGGTGACTACTGGATTCGAGTGTCTACCACCGAGCTGTGATGGGCTGACGGGCTCTGAAGATCACGGACCGATGATTTCCCCGGTTGATACACCGTGCGGGTATAGAGGCTGATTATGATGATTTGCCAGTTGATACACTGGTCTAGCTATCCGATCCTTGATAGCACTCATGCATTTCATAGCATTGATTATAGCATGTTGCATGATTAGCTGTTTTGATAGCTCTTCGTACTGAGGCTTGACCTCGTATTTCTTTTCCTGCTTTTGTGTTGTTTGGATCTGTGTTACCCATTTGCAGGATTTTCAGGTAACCAAGCTGGACCGAGTGGAGTGCCAGCTGGTCGATTCCCGTTTCCTTGAGTCCCACTTTAGTTTATGATATGTATTAAACCGGGGGATGCCCCGTGTTTGATTGTATTGGGGATCTGTATTTGATTTGAGACTTGTTGTTACCTGCTTTGTATGAGTTTGAGTTAATTCATATTTTGAGTATTGGTATTTTGAATGTATGTTTTGAGTTTAGGCCCATTTTATTTCGAAAATTTTTTAAGCCCGATTTTACGCTTCCGTGATTATGTGCTTAACTGTGCTATATTCTCTGTTTATTAGCACGGGGCCTGACAAGTTGAGCGTCCCCGACTGGTTCAGCTGAGCGTCTTCCACTGTTATGTTATGTTAGATAGAAGTGTAAGCTGAAATCTGATCTGCACTTGATCTCTGAACAGATCGCTTTTCTTCTGGGAAGAAAACTGCTCTGAACTCGTTACTACTATGCTTATCTATGCTCTAAGCTGGATCAGCTTAGATGTCTGCTGGACTGGTTCTGGGCGTCCCGACTGGATCAGCTTGGGCATCTTCTCTATTGTACGTAGTTCTGTGCTATCAGCTTTCGTCTCGTCTTCTTCAATTTGCTACTTCTGCTCATAGCTTATCTGCTACAGAACATTGTATCGGCTCGCTGCTGATCTGCTGTAGTATGCATCTTCAGCTCGCAGCTGGTCTGGTTCAGCTTAGGACTGCGCACTTAATCAAATCGTTAGAAAATTACTTACCAGTTTTGTGTTTATCAATATTAAGATTAAGTTCTGATATGTTAACACCGATCTTGAGAAGACCTACAATTACAACAAACGGAACCAAAATGGTTCCTAATCAGCCAAAATCGGCAGAAGCCCATGTGCCTATAACATCGTCGATATTCCTCCTCCGGCCACCTCGGGTCATGAGAGTGGTTGGGAATGAAAGTCTTGAAGATACGATTCCAACGGTATCAACAAAGTTCAAAACATAGTTGCCAAACTCCAACAATAGCGAAAAAAACTCCGAAGATCGGATGTGTGTGTGTTTTGCGGTGTAACAGTGTGTGTTTCACATTTCTATAGGTTTTCGACTCCAAAAGTAACTTTGGTCCAAAAGTCTGGTTTTTGTGCAATTCCAACTTTTTTGTACTATTTTTTACTATAATATGTATATTATTCATCCCGGACCCGGACTTCGAAAATACATATTTTTCACACAAATCCAATAATTTTCAAAAATAAACTTATTGAGCTTAATTATTTTATTTTCGTATTTTAGATATATTTAAATATTAGTTCTAGCCAAATATCCAGATAAATAAAATTGGGTCCTTACAAATTTTCCATTGAAAGTAGTTTTTTCTTTCAAAATTTATAAAGCAGAGTTTTTATCCAAATTTAAAAAATATCATCATTTAATATTTTTCTATTTCTATTTATATTTTTTAGAAAAATAAAAGAAAATATTTTATATTTAAAAATTACCTAAATTATGTTATCTATTCAAAACTCATTCTCTCTAATATTCAATCTTTTATTGATTTTGATGAACTGTAAAACTTTTTTCAATTTCCCAAAATAATTTTACAATAAAAATATTTTTATGTTCAATAATTTTTTTTTTTGAGAAATATGAATATTGATATAAATATTATAAATAAAGTTTTTTTAAAATAAAAAATATTATTTGAAAGTATTATTTTTAATTACCAAATCAATTTCAAATCACATATTTAAAATTTTTGTCAAACACCAAAATGGAATTTCAAACCGGTTACAATTCCAAATTCAATTGAAAATCTCATTTTCGTTGGATCAAATATATTGTTAGTATCCTTAAAATTTGTATAGTGCCAACGAGAAACAAGATAAAATCCTAATATTCGAATCATCCGACTCTAATATTTCTCTATCTTTTTTCATGCAATAACTTATTTATCAGAGCATACATATATTTTAAAATCGTTTAAAATATTTTTCGAAAAGAAATGCACTATTCAAGAAGAACCTGCTCTGATACCAATTGTTGGTCCGGTTACATGGGTTACCAGATCGCAAACGTGCTCTGATACTAATTGTTGGTCCCGAAAATGGGGGGTTGTTCTTCAGCTCTGCCACAACTCACGTAGGCTCTCACACAGCCCAAGTACCAACCCCGTCAGTTACGTCCATTTTGAAATTTTGACTGTTTTTAAAACCAGCACGCAACAGGGAATCGGATCGTGTATATGCAGAACCAGCTTAGCACTAAATGAGCACAGTTCATGAGACTGGTTCTAGCTGGTAGTTCTTACCAGCTCAATAAAAGCTCGTGCGATCTGGTTATATAAGTTCTTAAGCTGCAGTAGCTTAATGTTCTTGAATTAAAGTGCACCAAGATACAGATTGAGTAATGAAGTTAAAATAACTCAATCTGAACTCTTATATTCGAAAGCTTTTAAACAGTTTTAAGCGTAATAAACAAACATGTAATGCATATGTATGAATGCGGAAAGCAGTAAAGAAAATACGCTGAGGTTTGTTATGGAAGTTCGGAGCAAACTCTCCTACGTCTCCCCTTCTTCCACAATCGGAAACGATTCCACTAGAAGATTTTGATTACAGCGACCCTTCACTGCAACCTACTCCTACGACCCGTAGCCGCAAGAACTCCTAGAAACACCACTGCACAATAAACCCGCAAGCTGTGTATCTACAGCACTTCTTTAACGCCTCAGTGAGAAAGGCTACACATACTTCTTTAATGTCTCAGTGTGAAAGACAACTAGACTTGTTTAACGTCTCTGTCCAAATACTACAATGGAGAGTTTTGTATATGATTCACTCGTTTTTCTATTTCCATCAACTCTCGAATATATGAGTGAATCGTGTGTGAGATTTACAGTGTTCGCTCCATCTCTCAAAGATAAAATCTCACACACTGGGAAGTGCTCCTGTCGAGCTGGTTTGACAATGTCTTCTCAGAACTTGTGTTGTCGACTTGATATTCTTTGAAGTACATCAGTGCTTTAGCTCACACATAAGCACTGAACCAGCGTGAACACCAGCTGCCACAGAGTGTGCAAACTTGCGACGAGCACCGCTATGTATTGTGCATTTCTCCGTTTTCTGTTTTGCACTTGCACAACACTCTCTCCGCGTTCCATCGCTCTCACATCCTTGTTCTGCTTGTGCTCCGCTCTTGATAGCCTTTCGTGCAGATTTACCCGTTGGACACAAAGTTTTTAGCTGTTGAAAAGTCTTCTGACACTGTTGTACTTTGCGTCCTTCGTCATTAAATGGTTCTGCAGGCTTTTCGACTTTTACCATGTGAGCACTGTTCTGAGAAGACAACACAGCACAACGACTTGAACACTGAAAAGTAGTCTGCGTAAAGTCTTTAGTTCAAATCGCTTTGCTTGTCGTTTTTTCCAATTCTGCTCTTGAACTTTGATTCTTGCTTGCTGAGCTGGTTTGACCTTAACTAGCTTGGTTCTTTGCACCAGCTCATAGATTTGATGGAAACTACTGTTGTGCTATCCGAGCTGGTCTTTACTTCGAGATGCTCTATTCTTATCTTTCCTGCTCTCGAGTTGCTTCGAGCCAGCTTGTTCATCATACTCAGCAGGTCGCTTCTTTGAGCTGATTCTCAGCTGGTTTCCTCTCCAGCTGGTTTCTTTATTTACTGCAGCCGCATTCTGCTTCCCCGTCATAGGCATTCAGCTGCTGAGGTTCTTGATCAGGTTCTCTTCCCTGATCTGTTTTACCAGCTTGGCTCTATTCTTATTGTCAAGAGCCATTGTGTGCTTACTTGTTCACTTGGTCCATTCAAACACCTCATCCAAACTATGGGCAAGCACACCTTTTTTTCACTGGTTGAGCTGCAATCCAGCACCAGTGAGTATATCCATTCTTCTTTTGGATATAATACCCAGTTCAGATTCAGTCTTCCCAAGGACTGATATCCCCATGATGAACTGGTTACAAGTGCGTTCTGTGATCAGACCTTGTTAGGATCAAGCGCTTACCACTAGGCCAAAAGCTATAGCTATTAGTCAAGGTGAAACTTTATTTCCTTATAATGTGGCAGTGCAGAGTGCACCTATTATGTGCGTTAGGGTTGGGCTGTTAGGCCCATGAGTCTGGGGATGTGCGTGTCTAACAGCTGGTGCTGTCTCAATTCCCTTAGAGATCAGTCTTACCCTTCCCCTACCGTCGGCCCTATCCCCAACAGGGATAGTATTACCCATTAAGATCTGGCATCACACTTTTACAGCCCACAAGGCCAACCAGATCAAGCGGCGCAACGTCAGCAGCTTGATGTACGAGAACTTCCCAGGAGGTCACCCATCCTAGTACTGCTCTCACCCTTGCACGCTTAACTCAACATAGAGCCTCAATGGCGTTTCGAGTAGTGAGGACTAATCAGTACAACCAATACCTCGGACTTATCCACTCGATAAATGGTAACCACTTGGAAAGTCCGAACGAGGATAGTTCGATAGATCACCAGGTCACTATCCATCTGCATGCTCAGAACATCACAATGTTCCCTACCAATGAAACATGGTACTTCACATCACAGATGCTAGTCTCAAGCTCGAGAGGCCTTATCCTCATTTTGACGGCCCAATCGACTAGAAACGAGTTCAGAATACACAGTGACTATTAGATGTGTTTCATGATACACTTGATCACCGCACCGGTATACGGCTCTGCACTTGAACACGGCACTTGTACTCTGCACTTGATATGCACTTGAGCCGTTCTGCATTTCAACATTCTGCGCTTCAACTCTGCTCTTCTGCTTCATCAAGCTGGTGAACCAGCTTTATGCTTCCTTCGCTCTGGATTCCTGCAGAACCTGCAAACCATCGTGTGTTGGACCAGTTAGGGCGTCCCCTCACTGTTCCAACTTAAATTTTCTTTGCTCGACCAGCTTGGGCATCCCCTTACTGTTCCAGCTTGAACATCTCCCTGTTTCTTCAATCAAGTTCACTGCACATCGCACAAAAGTCGTTAGTCAAATATAAGCAGGTTTTGTGTTAATCAAAACTTAGATTCTGATTCACAGAAACAGATCCAACAATCTCCCCCTTTTTTATTTACACAAAACCTGAATAAACATATGCAGGTATGTTTATACTTCAAAATATTTCTCCCCCTTTTTGTGGGAATCAAAAAGGTTTAGAAACTAAGTCCCCCCCTTAGTATTTAAAACAAAACTCCCCCTAAACAGGGCATGGGGTTATCTTATTTTGGAAAGAAAAGCCATTTTCGAGGGACGACATTTTGTAAAAGCAAGTGCATGAGATTTTAAAGACAGGGTTTATGCTACTCAAAAGTTTCTCATTTATAAGGACCAGAGAAGTAATAGAAGATTCAATTTATAGAATCTCTTCCATTTTTCCCTAAGGCTTAGCCTCGCTCCGCCCTAGAGATCTTGGCATCCACAGATCTCGCGCAATCGGTCAACTCGTCAGAAGAGATGTTTCCGCTCTTTCCTTTCGAGAAATTGCTCTGCAATTCAATAGACATTCCTCCCCCTATCCATATGATATGAGTTTTGAAAATCTTAAAAATTTTGTAGCATGGACAACCTTTCGACGACTATCAGAGCATACATATATTTTAAAACAATTTTGATAGGATCAATATGGATCGAGTAACAGCCTTAGGAGTTCAGAAGGGGGGGGGGGTTGAATGAACTCCTTGTATTTTAAATTTTCGAAAACTTAAAATGATTTTTACAAGCGCCTCGCTTAACTTTAATCCGAGTTACCAGATTTAAGGTATATCAGTCTCAAATCAGATTTCTCGACTAACAAATAATGTGCGGAATGAAGTCGATCAATCTGTGAACAGTATAATGATAAATAAATGCAGTAAAGTAAAAGTTCAAGGTCGAGAGTTTGTTTACGGAAGTTCGGATATCAAATCCTACGTCTCCACTTCTTCCTTCTTCAAGAAGGTTCCACTAGAAGGTTTTGATGAGTACAGACACTGTAAAAACCCAATCACTGAGCCTTGCTCCAGGTGAACTCCTAGAACTCCAAATGACAACACGCAGACACAGCTGCTGTTTACAAAAACTTTGATTTTCTCAAACGACTTTATGTAGCACGTTTGTTACAGACTCAATCTAGAATGAAACAGTGAAATACAATATGTTGAGTGCTGTAAATTTTTGGTTTCTATACTATGAAACTCAATCCACAAGGTGAACCAGAAGAAATATCTCGAAGATTTAAATGGGATTGAAAAACTAGACTTCAAAGATTTAGAAATGTATCTTTCCAGTGACCGTGTGAGCTTTTGAAAGATAGCGTCGATAGGCGATAAGCTCGAGAGTGATGAAGACGTAGAATAGACGAGAGACAGAGAATTGGCAGAGAGATTCTCAATTTGAATTCTCAGCCTTTTATACCCTTTGTCTCCAACGGTCAATAAATTCCGCCTAAGGAAACAAAATCCTTTTTTGAATATATGTCCATCGCATATCCTGCTCCAAAAAAATGGTAGTCTGCGCTTCGTCAGGGCCAAATTGTCGTATATCCATATTTGGGTAAACATCGTATAACGTCCTCTGTGTATTGTGTACTATTACCCAAAATAACTCTGATATTGTTTCCTTAATTCCAGGCATTTGTGCGATTCAATCGTGATCATTGATGCTTTCCAATTTAAACATATGATAGCATTTGAAGCTTTTTGTTCCTTATGCCTGAAAGCTCTTTTTGTTAAAACAGTTATTTCTCCCTTGAAGAAGATGGCTATCTCATCGCTGCTTGAAGCTGTCACAACTGAATATATAGAGATAACTGAGTATTTGCAATTTCTGCAACTTATACTGTTCCTAAGTCTGAGTCAAACACTTCTGACAACCTCAAATCTGATGTACTTTGATAGCTCTATAACCACTTCTGAAATACTGAGATCTGAAGTAACTGAGTAGATACTGTTCACAACTGAAATACTCGAAACTTAATCAATATACCACAATCTGTTACTCAAGTCTGAATACCCTTCGCTTCTAACAACAGATCTCTTACTGTAGTTACTGAAACAAGTCTGAAGAGCTCAAGTCTAAATAACTGTTCCCGAAAGTCAACACAGATGTCAACGCTTAACTCAGAACTCTCGAAACTGAAACTATAACTTAAAAGCGTGACGTCACGAGATCTGAAAGACTCAATACGTTTGTATGATGTCACGAAGTCTGAAATCTTCAATACACTTGGATGACGTCATGAATTTTGAAATCTTCTGCGACAACTTAAGATCATTTCTTAGTATTATTTTGTTATCACCAAAACTTATAAATTTTATCTTAACAATTTCCCCATAAATGGTGATGACAAAACTTAGCAGCCTTACGACTTAAGAAGATATAAGCAAGAAAGCTCAAAGTCGTGCTGAAATTTTATAAATATCATTAGCTGAACAATGTACAAAAGATTTTTACAACAAACTGAAAACCCTAAAACTGATTCTTTCCATACAGCCACCATTCAGCATCTCTCTTGTAAGATCCATAAGGTCCATAAGATTCACCGCTAGTACCCGATCCACACCACTGCTGGATCGCCTTTTCTTTGAAGGATCCCTTCTATCATCTCTTCTACTACTTCCACCAGAACCACTACCTCTGCTCGCACTTCCCTCACTGGGTCTATTCTGATCATCTGGAGGCGGTTGAGGGCGGCTGCTACCACCTTCCCCCTTTTTGGCATCACCACCCCTATTGATATAATCAACAAGGAAGCCAAGCTGGGTGGACAGGTTGAGATGATTTTCCTGTGCTTGCGCACGGAAGTCTAGCAATTCACTGCGAACAGTAGCAAGTCGCTATCCATTTCCTTTAACAATTCCGTTTGATCTTTCACATCCTTTCGGGTGTCCGCTAAGTCTGTTGACAAGATGGCATTCTGATCATAGACACTTTTAGTGCAAGCGACATTACATCTGTATCATTATGAGCCTCTTGACGAACCTTTTGGATCAGGCTTCGGAAAGCTTGATCTTGCTGATAGAGAGTGTCAAGAAGTACTCTTTCAAGATGATTGATCTTAGAAAAAACTCCGCCATGAGAATCACCCAACCTCCTCGAATCCTTAGTTTGATTTGCAATATTCCAAGAAACAGAGGCCCTGAGGTCGGAAAATGATTCTGAAACACTTGTGATGCTAGCAGTAGGCAGAGAAGGCTGAACGGTATACTGCGCTAGAGACATCTGAGTGAAGGCAGAGGCAGTTCCAACAGCAGGTGTGTCAACAGACTCCTCATCCATGGGACTGCTGACATGAAAATCCATAAGGTCATGGCTGGTCAAACTGGAATCAGAATATGAATGCTGATATTCAATCTGAGCAAAAACTGTATCGGCAGAAGTAGAAATTGGAAATAACTGTACAACTGAATTAAAAACAGTAGCATCTATCAAAACAGGTCTGATCGGAACGAGAGCTGAAAGAAAATTGATGATATCAACTGTTTGCAAACCCCCGAATAAACTGTATCTGACAAAAGCTGTACAAAGTTGGGACCAACCCCAAGTGGTGACAGTCGGCCTTCGAAAACAAAAAGCTTGAGTTGGTTCAACAACAATTAGAGATCTGCAAAAATTGAGAGAACCTACTGGCAGAAGTGTTCCAGAAACAAAGAATTCTGCAGCTTCTAGACAGACATCAGTCCATCTCTTTTTGAGCAGCTTAAAGAATTCACTAACAGTGGGAAGAGTGAAAATTGCGGCAAAACTTCATTACAAACAACTTTCCTGGGTAACGGCTTCCAGTAGTCAGCACATGGCTCAATCACCCAAGATTCATTGACACGGATCATTGTCCTTATCCAGCAAGAAGATTTTTATGTTTGTGTTTGATTGGACGATGACAGCGCCACGATCACGACTATTTCCTTCAAAAATTTTAGAGCAACACGTCTTCTCCCACCTAAGACCGTGTGCCTGTATCTGCGCCTTCAGCTCTTCTAACACAAACAAATGAAGATCCGACAGTTTGTCCAAAACTTGGAGATCTATAGCCGAAGAAGGTGTACCAGAGACAAAATTTGATTGAAGAGTCTCCAAAAACTTCCTAAGAAGAAACTCTCTTTACTTGGTAAGAATGAACAGGCGCCTTTGAAGTGCGACCTTGGTTGAGTCAGTTTCAGCCCAAGTCAAAACTAGTTCCTCCTTGGCATAGATCTCTTCCAACTTCAAGGTAGCCAACTTCTTAAAACTGAAAGAATTGAAAAATCTATCAACTTCATCGATGACCTGTTCTCGCAACTGTACAAGTAAATCGATATCTGCACAAAAAGGCAAAAATTTCTTTGGTCGGGTTCCCTTTTATTGGATCCTTTTCGTGAAGGGGCACCTTCCCCTTCTCAGCAGAAGAAATCTTAGGAAGACTGGCCTTGTACCAGTCCCCTTCATTGACATCCCTGAATTGAATACTCTTGCCCAACATAATTTTCGTTACTTCCCCAGTAGTAGAAGGCAGTGAGCAACCATATGGATTGTAGAAAAGATTTCCTCTAGGGACATAGACTACATCAGTTCTCTTCTCGGCAGTAGTGAACAGCATCGGCTATCTCTCTTCCCTCTATAGGTTCCTCCACAAAATAAGCATTCGGACCAGTTTCCATCTGTTCCTCCGATTCTCTTCCTGTTCCAATCAGTCGGTCCGCTTCACTAGTAAACACCTGAAAATCACCGGAAATAAAATCATCAAAAGTCTGTATGCTTGGTTCCCCAACATCTATTTCATCTGTATCTCCCATATAGATCGCCAACCGTGCGGTTTCAGCTATAATCTGCTCAATAATCTGGTCGAAATCATCAACAGAGGTCTCTCTCTCTCTCTCTCTCAGCAATAGTCTCCTCTACAGCTGCCCGCTCAGCTGGTACAGCTGAAATTGGCTCAATGGTTTGGAGAGGCACCACTTCCTGTGCTACAGTCACAAGCTCCAGATTGTCTTTAGAAGGAGATGCCTTTCATTTCAATGTCCACTTTTTCTTTTTAACAACTGGGACATCAGCTTCAGTAACTGGTCGCTTTTTCGACACAGCCTTTTCATCAACTACCACTACTGGCTCATCATCAGTAGGGGCAGATTTCTTCTTGTGCACAGACTTCTTCTTGACACTAGCTACCTTAACCACTCCGGAATCATCCGATTTGCCACGAGCATCAATAGTCTCGTTCGTGGCAACATAGGTTTGTACTGTCTTTGCAGAAAGAATTTTGAGAGGAGGGAAATTCGTTGCATCTCCCAATGTCACAGGAGGGTCACCCTTCAGCAATACACAGATTTGGGCCGCAAAACCCTTGGCTCTCTTTAGGGTTTTGTCAACCATCTCCTTCAACACTCCAAACAAAATCTTGATCCAGTTCACCTTAATTCTGAAATGGATAGCAGTCATCATTAGAAACCTCTCATGTGTCACAGCATCAACCGGCCTTTACGGTTATTGACTTTGCGAAGATATCATTCAGAAGACGGAACTCATACATCAAAAGACGCTTCTTGCAGGAGGTAGAGATAGGTTCACCTGATTTTTAAAAGATGCTCCGAGCATCGTACACAAGATCCTTAGGAACCTCAGATATATCTACCAACCCCTCTGTGGGCAATCCAAACACTCCCGCAAACCTATCCTCAGTAATAGCAATGTTTTTCCCAGAGAAAACACTGGTGATGTCGTTATCCTGCACCAGAGCCGTATCAAAGAACTGTTCCAGTTCCTGCTCATATATAACAGATGGACATCCCAGAAATCCCCTAAGCCAGGTAGATTCAAGAGCCTTGACATATTAACCATTTCAGCATTATCTGTGATGCCCAGCACAGAATCAAAGT
The DNA here is from genome assembly GCA_001598015.1 of Dorcoceras hygrometricum. NCBI lineage: Eukaryota > Viridiplantae > Streptophyta > Magnoliopsida > Lamiales > Gesneriaceae > Dorcoceras > Dorcoceras hygrometricum. Next base: position 80,030 of record KQ988240.1, read on the forward strand.
TCACTTGCAGTGCGGTTGAGGTGAACGAAGATGCCATTTCAGTAGATTTGTTGAGAGTACGCCTGAAAGATATCTGTAGAAACGTGTCCATCATCCAATGGCGCAAATAAGATTTTGAAAATAATTTGAAATGATTTTGATAATATCGCGAAATAATTTTAAAGGGATTTTAAAAGGATTTTGAATTTCAACCGCGAGGGTGAAAAGGTAAAAAGATAACTGGCGCCAAGTGGTTAACATGTCACAGCCTTAAGATCTATTTTATGTATCAGCGGGGGTATTGCGAGATCTGATCATGGATAAGTATCAACTGTGTATACATGACATCTGAGTGTATCCAGATCTCATATATTCAGCTTACTCAGCACTTATTAATTCAGATCTCTTGTTCCCCCTGAAGCTGAGACCTCCCAAGTCTGATATTTTATCAAACCTGAATTCACGATGTTCCCCCTGAACATTAGACTCAGATTTGACAAAATCAGAAGCAATACAACATGCAATATTGTTAGCGCACCAACAAGTCAAGTCAGTTCTAAGAGACCAAAATGTTTCTAAAATAAGAAAACTTAGCGTCTGGTAGGGGCTTTGTGAAGATGTCAGCTACTTGCTGCTCAGTCGACACATACTCCAGCCGAACGTCATTCTTCAGCACATGATCTCTTATGAAGTGATGTCTGATGTCTATATGCTTTGTTCTTGAATGCAGCACATGATTTTGGGTAATCGTAATGGCACTGGTGTTGTCGTAGAGAATAGGCGTTTCAGAAGCATCAATGCCATAGTCTTTAAGCTGGTGTTGTATCCATAAGATCTGAGCACAGTAGCTTCCAGCCGCTAAGTACTCTGCTTCACCTGTGGACGTTGAAATAGATGTTTGCTTCTTACTGAACCAGGAAATCAATCGATCTCCTAAGAATTGACAAGTACCGCTGGTGCTTTTACGATCAATCCTGCATCCTGCGTAGTCTGCATCATTATAACCGATTCGTTGAAAGCTTGAGTCTTTGGGATACCAAAGACCCACATTTGAAGTTCCTTTTAAATATTTCAAGATCCGTTTCACAGCTATGTAATGTGATTGCTTTGGCTCCGCTTGGAATCTAGCACACATACAGACAGCAAACATGATGTCTAGTATGCTAACAGTCAAGTAAAGCAGGGAGCCTATAATACCACGATATAGAGATACCTAAATGGCAGTACCAGCTTCGTATTTGTCTAGCTTTATTGATGAGCTCATGGGGGTCGTAGCTGCTGAACAGTTATCCATGCCAAATTTCTTCAGCAGTTCTTTCGTATATTTGGCTTGGTTAATGAAAATTCCATTATCCACCTGTCTCACTTGTAAACCCAGAAAGAACGTCAGCTCTTCCATCATGCTCATTTCAAATTTGTCCTGCATCAGCTTAGAGAACCTTTGACATAGATTGGGGTTAGTGACCCAAATATGATATCATCAACATAAATTTGAACTAACAGAACATGATCAGCTTTGACAAATTTAAATAGCGTCTTATCCATTGTGCCTATTGTGAAATCATGATCAATTAGGAATTTAGACAGTGTATCATACCAAGCTCTGGGTGCTTGCTTCAATCCATACAGAGCTTTATCCAATTTATAAACGTGGTTTGGATATGTATGATCTAAAAAGCCAGGAGGTTGTGCAACATACACTTCCTCTGTTAAGATGCCATTAAGAAATGCACTCTTAACATCCATTTGAAATACTTTAAAATATTTAAATGCAGCATAAGCAAGAAACATGCGAATGGCTTCTAATCGGGCTACAGGAGCAAACGTTTCATCGAAATATATTCCTTCCATTTGCCTAAAGCCCTGAGCAACTAGTCTAGCTTTGTTTCTAGTTACTACTCCATATTCCTTGAGTTTGTTCCTAAAGACCCATCTAGTTCCTATCACTGAATGATTAGAAGGTCTAGGTACAAGTTGCCAAACATTATTTTGCTTAAACTGATTTAGTTCTTTCTTGCATTGCTTCTACCCAGCTTGGGTCTGCTAAGGCTTCATCTATTTGTTTTGTTGAAGATGATCAACTACATGTTCGGAGCAAAGTTTACTTCCGATGTTGAATTGACCAGTCATATATTGGGTTTGAATATTTCAGTTGTTAGATATAAGATCTTGGTATTCGGGAATATTTCATCAGTTGGGTACTTATGACAGAAGTATATTAATTCAGCAGTTGGATATGCACTTCAGTAGTCAACATATTTCAGCAGTTGGGTATTTATTTCGGTAGTAAGTATTTTCAAATGTTGGCTACAGTGCTTTTGATTCAGTCGTGATTGTTGTTGGAACATTCAGACATTGCAACCAGCTGTTATGTCATATTCTCAATTTACAGAAAGAAGGATATTTCAGGCGTTGGATATTAATCAGCAGTTGGTATAATCAGTCATTGGTTGTTATGATCAGCAGTTGAATTCTACTTCAACAGCGAGCATATTCAGACGTTGGGATTTAGTTGTTGATTTGATATCAGACGCAACTACTCAAGTGTTAGCGTGTCTCTTAACGAACAACAAAACTACGTCATTTGGATTAATTGACACGACAGCGTTTGGTTTAGCGCTAGAATTCAAACGTTGGTTATTTATTCAGTAGTAACAGTCACATATTCTATCAGCGATGAACTATTCATCTTCTTCAAGAAAGGAACAATAAGAGAATTCAGGCGCAAGCGACAAATCGATTCAAACGCGATCATATATTCAAAATGGAAAGAATCAATGGTGGAGATTGAGATCGTACATATGCCTGGAATTAAGGAGACAACGTCGGTACTATTTTGGGTAAATAGTACACAGTATACAGAGGACGTTTTACGGTGTTTGCACAAATATGGAAAGACGATAATTTGGCTCTGACGAAGCGCAGTTTTCCTTAGTGGAGCAGTACATACCGTAATCGTGATTTGTTGAAGATTTACAGAGGAAAATATCTTTTATGACCGTTGAGAGCAAATGGTATAAATAGCAGAAATTTGAATTGAAGAATCTCTCGATTACTCTCCTTGACTCTCGACTCTTCGTCAAAGTCATTCATCGGTTTCAATCATTCTCGAGCTTACACTCTGTCAAAGTTATCTCTCAAAAGCTCACAAACTCGAAGAACACAAGTGTTGATTTTCACAGACATCACCTTCGAGTCATCTTCTGGTTCACCTGTTGAATCGCGTTTCTTTGGTTAGAAACCAGAAGATTTACAGTCTCAATAGATCTGTATTCATTGTTGTTATTCTAGATTGAGTCTGTAACAAACGTGCTATCTAAAGGCCGTTTGAAATTTACCAAGTGTTGTAAACAGCAGCTGCGACTGTTTTGTGTTAGGTGTTGCTAGGAGTTCACCTGGAGCGAGACTCGGTGATTGGGTGTTTGCAGAAGGCCTGTTACCATCAAATATTCTAGTGGAACCTTCCTGAAAAGGAAAAAGGGGAGACGTAGGATATTGATATCCGAACTTCCATAAACAAACTATCGACCCTTAAACTTTTACATTATTGCATTTATTTACTCCTTTAATCTGTTCACAAATTAATCGGCTTCTTTCCGCACTTTTTGTTAGCCAAGAAATTTGATTTAAACTGAGATCCTTAAATTTGGTAACTCGGATTTAAGTTAAGCGAGCGCTTGTAAAACTGTTTTAAAAGGTTTCGAAAATTTGAAAATACCAAGAGTTCATTCAACCCCCCCTTCTGAACTCTTGCAGCTATTTTTTGAACCACATTAATCCTATCAATTGGTAACAGAGCCTGCGCTATCTCAGTTATTGAACAGTTGTTGTTTGTGCTTATCATATTTTAAAATGTCGACTTCTCACAACAAGATTCCCATGTTTTCTTAGGAGGACTACGATGATTGGAAGATTCACATGCAGGCGCATCTGGCTTCTCAGGATGACGACATGTGGTCTGTTATCACAGAAGGGCCGTTGAAAAAAATGAAGCCAAACCTAGCCTTTGCAATATCAGGTGGCGAGCCTCAGTATTTGGAAAAGAGCAAACATGAATACACTAATGAGGACAAAAATAAGGCGAATCTGGACAATGTGGCCAGGGATATCCTTTACAAGACGCTGGACAAAAACATGTTCTGTAAGATCAAGACCTGCGCCACTGCCAAGGAAATATGAGAGAAGCTTACCCAAATATGTGAAGGAAATGATGAACGAAGGAGAAAAAGCTGACTGTCGCTCAGCAGAAGTATGAATCGATTAATATGAAGGATGGAGAGACCATGACAGAGTTCGATGAAATATTCAGTGCCGTTGTTATTGAGTTGACGAGTCTTGGCAAGGAGTATAGCAACAGAGAGCTGGCATTGAAGGTGATGAGAGAGTTTCCCAGGGAATGGGACGTGAAGACGATGGCTATAGGGAGTCCAAAGATCTCAACAAGCTGGAGCTTCACGACTTGTTTGCAAATCTTAAAGCTCACGAGTTTGAGTTGGAGACAAGAGCAGAAGCTGGACCCTGGACATCCCAGCCGACAAAAGCACTAGCTGCTACAATGACTGAACTGTGCTCTCCAAGCACTAGCAAGACGGCTGATCAACTCAGCGATGATGTCATGTCCCTCTACGTTAAGAAGTTTGGGAAATACCTGAGAAGATCCTACAACCCTTCTACATCTTATAATAATGTTCATAAAAATGATAAAATTGAATCTGATATGAATTGCTTTAATTGTGGACGTCCAGGGCACTTTTTAGCTGATTGCAACAGGCCCAAGAAGGAAGACAGATATAGAAGAGATGAAAAGAAGGAGGATCGATACAAACGAGATGAGAAGACTGATGAGAGAACTGTCGACAGATCCAAGGATAGACGGATGAGGACACGAGAGATAAAAGACCCAGCCGCAAGAATGATCGCAAAGTGCTGATGGCTGAGGAAAGCACCAAGAGTTGGGCTGACACCGATTTAGATTCTTCATCCAGCAGTTTCTCATCAAGCGATAGTGAACAGGAGGAAGTTCACTGTCTCATGGCTGACCAGACATCTGATGACGAGGTATTCGATTTCTCTAACATTGAATTTACACGAGAAGACCTTATCAGTGCACTTAATGATATGGTCAAAGAGTACAGGAAGCTTTCTCAAACATTCGAGGAAGTTAAAGCTGAAAATGATGATTTGAAAAATAGTTCAGTAGAACCAAGTACTGTTGAACTTGGTGAAGCTGACAGTTTGAAAATGGAGTTGAGTAAGCTGATGGCTGAGAATGAACTATTGAGAAATGAATCTAGTGAGCTCAAAGCTGAAATTGAAAAATTAAATTTTACAATGAGCTCCTGGACAAAGTCTTCTGCTTATCTTGATAAGTTGTTTGGAATTCAGAAGCCAGGGAGTGATAAAACTGGCTTGGGTTTCAATGTTAGTGAAAGCAGCTCTGGAGAAACAAGTACTCAGTCACAGCTGGTGTACGACAAGTTCAATAAGATGAGCTTTGTCAAAGCCAGTGTGACATATGACAGCTATGAGTCGATGACATATAATGACCAGACCTCTCAGAAGTTGAACCATAAAGGAAAAGCTGGTATCGGCTATCAAAGACCTGAGAATTCCAATCTCAGCTGGCTAAAGAACAAATTGGACAAAGACAAAGCAAAAACTGATTCTAAGTCGTTTGCTCCTAACCAACCAAGGCGTAATTCAACGAAGGTAAAATCTGGTTGGAGAAAGGTTCAGCCGAGGAGGGATCTAAACGGTCAAAATATGAAATCAACACTCAATTGATCTCACCATAGTTTTGCACAGACCCTCATGGACTCTAGTACTGGAAAAACTGTCAAGGTAATTCAAGTATGGCTCCCGAAAGGGGTAATCCGATCTGGACCCAAGTAAAATTGAGTACCAAAAGCTATTTGTATGATTGCAGGACAACAGGTACAAACCAGTAGATGTATCAACTTTGTGGTACCTGGACAGCGGCTGTGCGCGACACATGACGGGAAACCAAAAGCTGCTATCAGACGTTGTTCCACACAAAGGAGCAAAAATCGTGTTTGGTGATAACGCATACGGTAACACTGTGGGTAAGGGTAAGCTTATCCACGGTAACATCTCTATTTCAGACATCTTAGTTGTTGATAATTTACGTTATAATTTAATTAGCATTAGTCAGCTATGTGACAAAGGTTACATAGTTAAGTTTCAACAAAACACTTGCACAGTTCAGAGTGCAAATGGTCTGACTGTATTGGTAGGTAAAAACGTTCGGGGAATACCTACATAATCGATTGGTCAGAGCATTTGAAATCTGAAAAGTTGTGTCTTGAAGCCGACTCTTCCAAGAGCTGGCTGTGGCAACATCTAAACTTTAAAACTCTTGCTCAATTGATTCAACATGATATGGTTTCTGGTATGCCAAAAATCAATTTTCTAAGGACAAGATTTGTGTCGCTTGTCAGCTGGGTAAGAAAATTAAATCTACTTTAAAAAAGAAAGGCGGTAAACATTCTTCCCGTAGCTTAGAGCTTTTACATATGGATCTTCTTGGTCCTATACCCGTAACTAGCTTAGGGGGAATGAACTACACCCTAGTTGTTATTGATGATTTTACAAAATATACTGTGTTGTTTTTAAAATTAAAATATGAAACTGCCGACCAGCTGATACGTCTTTTGAAACGTTTACAAAATGACATATCTTGTTCAGTCAACCAGATAAGAAGTGATCGTGGTACTGAATTTTTAAATCAAAAATTGACTTCTTATTTGGAAGACTTAGGTATAAAGCATGAGCTTTCAGCAGCTAGAACTCCTCAGCAGAACGGGTTAGCTGAGAGGAGAAACCGTACTTTAATAGAAGCTGCTAGGTCTATGATTGCTTATTCTGGTATTTCACAAAAATTTTGGGCAGAAGCAGTTAACACAGCATGTTACACTCAAAACAGATCTATGATTAGTAGGATGGACGATAAAACCCCATATGAGATCTGGCATGGCAAGAAACCTGATATATCTTATTTCAGGGTGTTTGGGTGCAGATGCTTCATTCATAACAATGGTAAAAAGCACCTAACAGCCTTTGAACCAAAATCTGATGCAGTTATCTTCCTAAGTTATTCAGCTGTTAGCAAGGCATATCGCGTCTTCAACAATAGAAGTCTAACTGTTGAAGAGTCAGCACACGTTGTCTTTGATGAGACAAGTTTTAGATTCAACTCAGCTGCAAGTCTCAATGATCTATGTACACGTCTAGAATCATCCAGCATTGATGACTCAGACGATGACGGGGCACCACAAAGACATTCAGCATAGATGGAACCAGCATTGGACACATCGCTTAACAATGCACAACAAGATCTGACAGGTAATCCAAATCCAGTAGTCATTGATTTGACTAACGTTGACTCAACGCAGGATCAGATCTCTCCAAGTGTGCCTGCTGCTATAACTCAAGCGACAAACGCACAAGATACTGCTCAAACAGATGGTGCTCAAGCAGATGTTGCGGAAACAGACCTCTCTATACATCAATCAACAGCCGACGCATCAGCCGCAAGCACTTATCAATTGGTATCTAAACCAACAGCTGATGAACAAGATGCAAGCACTTCATATCATTTGGTATCAAGACCAACAGCTGATGCATCGATCGCGAGCACTTCATGTCAAGTGATATCCAGACCAACAACTGATACAAGAGCTGATCCAAGCTCAAATCTGGAACGACAATCTCAACAGCTTGAACCTGACGCACAAGCCAATAATGAATAATATCAATTGGTGTCAGCTGATCCAGCTGTTGCAATCCAGCCAGACACTCAAATGAAACAAGGAGCAAATCCCATTGAATCTGATCTCCGTTGGATATCATCCACCTGAGCAGGTCAGAGGTAACATTCATTCTCCTGTTCGCACACGAGGCCAGCTATCACATGATCATTTTGATTCTGCATTCATCTCACATATAGAACCTAAAATGATAGATGAAGCCTTAGCTGACCCGAGCTGGATAGATGCAATGCAAGAAAAATTAAATCAATTAAGCGTAACAATGTATGGAAACTTGTACCTAGACCATCTAATCATTCAGTCATAGGAACTCGTTGGGTCTTTAGGAATAAACTGAATGAAGATGGCGTAGTTACTAGAACCAAAGCTAGACAGGTAGCGCAAGGCTTTAGGCAGATGGAAGGTATAGATTTTGATGAGACCTTCTCACCAGTAGCTAGATTAGAAGCCATCCGCATGTTTCTTGCATATGCTGCATTTAAAGACTTAAAAGTCTTTCAGATGGATGTTAAGAGTGAATTTCTCAATGGCGTCTTAATAGAGGAAGTGTATGTTGCACAACCTCCTGGCTTCGTAAATCATACTTATCTAGATTATGTTTATAAGTTGGATAAAGCTCTATATGGGTTAAAGCAAGCACCCAGAGCTTGGTATGATACATTGTCCAAATTTCTTATTGAGCATGACTTCACTATAGGCACAGTTGATAATACTTTGTTTAAATTTGTTAAAACTGATCATGTATTATTAGTTCAGATATATGTAGATGATATTATCTTTGGGTCAACTAACCCCAAATTGTGTCAGAATTTTTTGAAGCTTATGCAGGACAAATTTGAGATGAATATGATGGGGGAGCTGACGTTCTTTCTGGGATTACAAGTCAGATAGCTGGAGAATGGAATTTTCATTAACCAGGCTAAGTACACGAAAGAACTGCTGAAGAAATTTGGCATGAACAACTGTTCAGCAGCTACTACCCCAATGAGCTCTTCAATCAAGATGGATAAAGATGAAGCTGGAACTGCCATTGAGGTATCATTTTATTGCGGTATTATAAGATCTTTGCTTTACTTAACTGCTAGCAGACCAGACATCATGTTTGCTGTCTGCATGTGTGCTAGATTCCAAGCAGAACCAAAGCAATCACATTACATAGCCGTAAAAAGGATTTTAAAATATCTTAAGGGTACTTCCAACGTGGGTCTTTGGTATCCCAAAGACTCAGGCTTTCAAATAATCGGTTATAGTGATGCAGACTACACAGGATGCATGATTGATCATAGGAGCACCAGTGGAACTTTTCAATTCTTTGGAGATCGACTGATTTCCTGGTTTAGTAAGAAGCAGACGTCAATTGCAACGTCCAAGGCTGAAGCATAGTACCTCGCAGCTAGCAGCTGCGGTGCTCAAATTCTTTGGATACAACACCTGTTGAAGGACTATGGCATCGATGCTTCTGAAGCGCCTATTCTCTGCGACAACACTAGTGCGATCGCGATCACCCAGAATCCAGTACTACCTTCGAGGACGAAGCACATTGACATCAGGCATCATTTCATAAGGGACCACGTGCTGAAGAAGGACGTCCGGTTGGAGTACGTGTCGACTGAGCAGCAAGTTGCTGACATCTTCACCAAACCTCTACCAGACGCTAAGTTTTCTTATTTTAGAAACATATTAGGTCTCCTTGAATTGCGTTGATTTGTCTGTGCGCTAAAAATTTACAGGTTGTCAGCTGTTGCTTAAATCAGCTGCAAGTCTTTTGTTCAGGGGGAACGCATAGACTTTCAGCTGAGCCAAGCATATTGCGTTGAAGGATATCAGTCGTAGGGGGAACCAGGATCTGATTTGTTAAGCGCGACGTCAGCTGAATATGTGAAGTCTTGATATATTCAGAAGTCACATATATACAGCTGATGCTTATTTATGATCAGCTCCTGCCTTACCCTCAACGATACATTAAAATCAGAAGTGATGTTATTACAAATTGTTGTACCAGCTGTGGCGATATCAATTTTGGTGCGCGTATTTTTAACTTTTCTCTGTACGGGTAAAATCTTTTAAAAATTATTTTAAAACACTTTCTCTAATTCGTAATTTTGATAAATCTTTTCAACATCATTTCAAAATATTGTACGCGCCGTCGGATGATTGACACGTGGTTGTCATCATTCCAATCGTCACATCTACATCGTTTCTCTCTCTCATCGTTTACAATTCTCTAAATATATTACGGTGTTTCCTGTTTTACCTTTTCACTTACCTTGCATATTTTCTCTCGTGTATTCTTGTGCTCGTATTCTCTGTGTGTGTTCTCTTGCAAATCTTTTTCAGGCGTACTCTAAGTTCATCTATCAATCTGCAATGGCATCTTCTCTGTTTGTCAACACCGTCCATGTTTGCTTTGAATATGTTCTTGCAATGGACAACGCCGGGATGGTGGTGATGTTCGAATCCCTTGTGGCTATTGGATTGAAAGGCTTTCTAGGCTGCCCCGCAGTGATTCACGAGGCCGCACTGTTGGAGTTCTTTCAAAATGGATCAGTTAGGGATGGATTGGTTGTCAGTACCGTGAATGGAATGACTGTGGAGATTTCAGAACAGCTGTTTGCAGAGACCTTTGAGCTTCCAGTGGAGGGTTTGATAGATTTTTCGGAGATTCCTAAGGATATAGTGTTTGATGCGAGGAGCATCGTCTCTCTGTCTGGTGAACCAGTGAGTAATTCAGGGAAAAAGTGACATTCTGGCCAAAACGATATCTGTAAAGGCCGGGTCCTTTGATGCTATTACACAGGAGAAGTTTTTGATGTTTGCCAAAACGATATCTGTAAAGGCCGGGTCCTTTGATGCTATTACACAGGAGAAGTTTTTGATGTTTGCGGCAATTACTTGTGGAGTAAAGATTAACTGGAACAGGCTATTGTTCAACATTCTTAAGGACATGGTGACTCCGGGGTCAAGGCAATCCAAGGGCTATGCCATCCAAATCAGTCTTCTATTGGAAAATGTTCCAAACTTGGAACTGGGCGAATCCTCGGAGTTTCCTTCTTCAAAAATCTTAACAGAGAAAACCGTGCATCGATATATTTCTCTGAATGACAAGGTTGGTATGGAAGATGTAACAGATGAACCAAGGGTGAAGAAAACCCCTGTGAAAAAGGATGCTTCTAAGAAAAGACCAGCTGCTACTACTACAGCTGAACCAGATGTGAAAAGAAAAGGACAACAAAGAGTAAATCTGGTTCCTCAAAAGACAAATTGGAGATCTTGTCTGTGGCACAGGAAGCTGTACCACTACAAATCATTGAGCCAACTCCTGCTGCACCGGCTGAGCAACCCCCAGTGCCAAAACGCAAAATCCAGAAGAGGAAAATAAGGTTGGTTCTAGGTTTTGAATGATGAAACTGTTGAACAACCAGCTGTAGAGGTTGCAAGTGAGAATACTGTGGGAGAACCAGCTGTAGAGGTCGCTGGTGAGACTGTTGTTGAAGAATCAGCCATAGCGAATGTTCTGGAGGAACAGCAGAGAGAGACAGTTGTTTATAATTTTGTAGAGGTTCCTGAAGAGACAGTTGTTGAAAATATTGCTGAACCAGATTCTGAGCCAGCAGTAACAGATGTTGATAACGCAGGTATGTCTACTGCTGATGATGTTGACATTATAATTGGGCAGGTCCTTGCTGAGACTGCTCAAATTGGACCAGACGAGGAAGAACAAGACGTTGGTGGATTAGATGTTGCAGGAACAGCTGTCAGTGGATCAGGTGTTGGGGAACAGGCCGCTCCAAAAGCTGATGAGTTAGAGCAGTGGTTTAATCTCTCATATGAGGAATTTCATGCTCGTCTAGATGCTGATCAACCAGTTGTAACTGCTAGTGACACTGATGAGGACATGGAAACAGTTGAGGAAATGGAGACAAAGGCTGTTGAACAATCTGCTGATGAGGCAATGTCTCTGGAAGATGTTTTGATGACAATTCCAGTAGAGTGCCCATTGCCGTATGCCAATGTGGAGATAACGAAGATTATTTTAGGCAAGAGCATCTCAATCCCTGGAGTCGATGAAGGGGACTGGTACAAGGCCGGTCTTCCCATGATTCCGGCGGCAGATAAAGGGAAGGCACCCCTTATGGAAAGAGATCCAATAAAGGGCAATCCGTTTCAGGAACAATTTTCTCTGATTCTTGCAAATATAGAAGTTCTTGTACAGTTACAGGAGCAGATTATAGACGATGTAGATAGATTCTTTAATTCTTTCAGTCTCAAGAAGTTAAAGAATCTAAAGATAGATGAGTCTTATTTTGATAAGGAGGCACTCATTTTGTCTTGGGCTGAAACAGACTCTACTAGAGTAGCTCTCAACAGGAGTATGTACATATTAACTAAGTACAGAGAATTGCTAATCAGGAAATTTTTAGAGGTATGGAAGATCAATTTTGTCCCCGGTGAAGGTTCTTCTGCTACTGATCTCAAAGTACTGGAGATGCTTTCCAATCTTCATATGTTTGTGGTAGAAGAATTGAAAGAACAGACGATGGCACATGGTCTTAGATGAGAGAAGACGTGTTGCTCAAAAATTTTTGAAGGTCGCCTACGAGATCGAGGTGCTGTAATTGCCAGAACCAACACCAATACTCGATCCACATGTTGGATTAGAACAATGATTTGTGTTGATGGTGTTTGGTTCATTGAACCATGTGGTGACCACTGGGTGAAGATACCACAGCGTGTTGTAAATAATGAGATTTCACGTCAACGATCTTATGATGACACACTCCCTCATGTCAGTGTATTTTTCAAGTTGATACAGAAAAGGTGGAGAGATGTTTGTATAGAAGTTGAACAATTCTTTGTCTCTGGTAAACTTCTGCCAGTAGGCTCGATTAATTTTTGCCGCACTCTATCAGTTTTGGAGCCAGTTTCCAATTTTGGTTCTCGTAGACAGACAGTCTTTACTCTGGGTTGGTCTCAACTATGTACAGCTTTTGTTCAGTGGTTTGAGTACAGATGATATTCGTAGTTTTGTGTCAACTACGATTAATTTTTGCCGCACTCTATCAGTTTTGGAGCCAGTTTCCAATTTTGGTTCTCGTAGACAGACAGTCTTTACTCTGGGTTGGTCTCAACTATGTACAGCTTTTGTTCAGTGGTTTGAGTACAGATGATATTCGTAGTTTTGTGTCAACTATTGTTTTGGACAGATCAGTGCTGAGAGATGTACAGTTAGCTCAAAGTTCAGTTTTTTAGTCCTCATGTACAGTTTATTGCTAGTTCAGCTGTAGAGGATCAGAATGTACAGTTGCTTTTGGACCAGCGTCCTCACTCTCCGTCTACCACAGCTGATTCTTCCATGCACTTTGTTGGAGATGACATTCAGTTGGAAGATGACTCAGCTCCTGATCAGTTTATTTCGATTTCCTCTGCCACAGCTGTCTCTGCCTCTATTGCTGCTCTTCGGGAATCTTTCTCAAATCTTGTTGCTAATCAATCGAGGGATTCTCGGAAGACGGATACTGCTCTTAGCGAAGTGATGTGCAAAATCGATCATGTTCAAAGAGTCTTCCTTGACAGTCTTGCTGGGCAAAATGAAACCTTCCGGGGTTTATTCAAACGTAGTCGTCAGGAAGCTCAAAATGATAACAATGCACTGTCGCTAACCCTAAAAGCTGTCCGCACTCAAAATGTCATTTTATCGACAGATTTAGAGGCTACTAGAAAAGAAGTGAAGGATATCAAGGCTACGTTATCTAAGGATTTTGATGACAAATTAGCTGATATTCGCAACGAGCTTCTGGAGTTTTGCGTAGACACACAAGGACAATTTGCTTCCCTCGGTACTCACCTTGCAGAACTCATTGCCTTTCTCACTAAGGGCAGTGATGACAAAAATGGGGAAGATAGTAGCAGCTGCCGCCCTCAACATCCTCCTGACAATCAAAGCCGACCCGGTGGGGGAGGTGGTGGCAGTGGCAATAGAGCAGATGAACAGAGCCGTCCTGTTGGAAGTGGTACTAGGGAAAGCGGTGGAAGAGGTGAAAGTCAGAGAAGAGGAGACAATAGTGGTTCCTCAAAAAGAAGGAGATGTAGTGGCAAGTCACCTGTTCGTGGCATATGATATGGACCATATCCACCAGGTGCACCACCCAAGAAGAGCGCTAGATATTGGATGATTGGAGAAAAGGATTTTTAAATTCTTTAACTCTTAGCTGTACAAATCTTATGTACAAAATTCAGTTTAATGAAATTTAGTATTTCAGCAGACCCTTGTGCAATTTACGTTTTGCTCATCTATTTAAATTGATAGGCTGATAATTTTTGTCATCACCAAAAAAGGGGAAATTGTTAAGACAAAATTTATTAGTTTTTGTGATAACAAAATAAGACAAGTGCTAAATTCAGAAGTAACACTTGGACAGTCAGCCGTTGAAGATGATCAACTACATTTTTGGAGAAAAGTTTACTTCAGATGTTGAATTGACCAGTCAGATATTGGGTTTGAATATTTCAGTTGTTAGATATCAGATCTTGGTATTTGGGAATATTTCAGCAGTTGGGTACTTATGACAGAAGTATATTAATTCAGCAGTTGTATATTCACTTCAGTAGTCAACATATTTCAGCAGTTGGGTATTTTAGTATTAAGTATTTTCAGACGTTGGCTATAGTGCTTTTGATTCAGTCGTGATTGTTGTTGGAACATTCAGTCGTTGCAATCAGCTGTTATATCATATTCTCAATTTACAAAAAGAAGGATATTTCAGGCGTTGGGTATCTAATCAGCAGTTGGTATAATCAGTCGTTGGTTGTTATGATCAGCAGTTGAATTCTACTTCAGTAGTGAGCATATTCAGACGTTGGGATTTAGTTGTTGATTTGATATCAGACACAACTACTCAAGTGTTAGCGTGTCTCTTAACGAACAACAAAACTACGTCATTTGGATAAATTGACACGACAGCGTTTGGTTTAGCGCTAGAATTCAAATGTTGGTTATTTATTCAGTAGTAACAGTCACGTATTCTATCAGCGATGAACTATTCATCTTCTTCAAAAAATGAACAATAAGAGAATTCAGGCGCAAGCGACAAATCGATTCAAACGCGATCATATATTCAAAAATGGAAAGAATCAATGGTGGAGATTGAGATCGTACACATTCCTGGAGTTAAGGAGACAACGTCGGTACTATTTTGGGTAAATAGTACACAGTATATAGTGGACGTTTTACGGTGTTTGCACAAATATGGAAAGAAGACAATTTGGCTCTGACGAAGCGCAAATTGCCTTAGTGGAGCAGTACATACCATAATTGTGAGGATTCAGATTTCTAATTAGTGATTAATCGAAATTTGAGTTAGATTAGTCACGAGAATTAAGAATTGAGATTTTGGAATTTCGAATTTTTATGAAATCTGATATGGAAAATATTAAGATCTCTAGTTGGAATTGTCCAGATTTTAGTTCGTGTGTTTCGGGTGAGATCTGGTCGAGAAATGATGTGAATTGTTTGATTTTTTCGTGAGAGATCTGTTTTCCAGTGTTAGCGTGTTTCTCGCGTTGTTTTTGGTTGAATGTTAATAGAGATCTGGTCCCTTGTGTAGCAGCGTGTTTTTGTCTTGAGAAGTAGGAAACGCTGTCGTTTGATGAGATCTGATTGTTGTGTGAAAGCTGGTTCGTGAGAGCTGGTCGCGTGTTTTGGAGAGATCTGCTGGCGTAAGCAGATTTCAAGAGTTGGTCAACGAAGAGCGTTGACATCTGGACGGCGTCGTTTGGATGCGTAGCCAATCGAGAGATCTGATGTGAGATCTGTTTGCTCATGCGACGTCGTTTTGTGTTTTGAATGCTGAAATCTGTTTTGGCGCGAGAGATCTGTTTTGCGATAGATTGAGTTTTAGAACTCTGTTTCTGTCGGTGTTGGTCTCGTTGGGTAGCTTTTGAGTTGAGGATATTCTTATAAGTGTTGAGTTACACTTAGAGCATTCCAGACCTGATATTTCTTATCCTCAAACTCGAAACCCTCGATTTTAGCTACTGTTCACCGTCTCTTTCTTTCGCGATTTGCCGTTGATTCCGACCTCCGTTTTGCGAGTTCTTGGTAGCGTTGGAAACCTCTTGAGAAGACCTTTCTTTTCCTACCAATCTTGGAGGCTGT
>KQ988240.1:131010-143589 GCA_001598015.1 Dorcoceras hygrometricum
TTTAATTTTAGGAAGTCGCACTTCCATCCTTCCTCCTCCCATACTCAACAAATTGAGCTTAATTTCGATGAGGGAATTGAGAAACCAGTACTTGTGTGACCCTCAATGGTTCAGGGATACTGCTAGTCGTGGGCTCACAACAATTGTGACTCCGAAATCACAATTTCGGACTAACCCATTGGAACATGGTAAAGCGTCTAGCAACATCGCCCCATGATCCCCTAGGTATCACTGATAGTGCCTGAACCAGTTGGTCATGGTTAGCGTACAGTACGGTCCTTTCAACACAAATATCCCGATCAGATCAACGACCATTGGTAAATCGAGAGTCGCTAGAGATCTAATAACCATGCATACATCTTGGAGATCAAATAGTGACATCGCGTGTGTTACTAGGCGAACCCATTTACCTCAAACACATCAAGTACTCTTGTCAGAGATTTGTCACACTATTATCTCCTCAGATAGCATAGGATATCCACGTACAAGGGCGAGCGGTGAATCCTCGACAACGAAGCATCGACTCCTACATGCATCGGGACCTCACCCAATCCCTCCACCTGATGACCCCAACTGAGTCGATAAACGGGTCAATGTGAGGCACCTATCATGTAGAGTCTCAATGACGTTTTGAGTAATAAGGGCTAATCTGTACAACCAAGACCTCAGACTTAATCCACTCGACACTTGTAAAGTCCGAACGAGGGTAGTTCGATAGATCACCAGGTCACTATCCATCTGCATGCTTAGAACATCACAATGTTCCCTACCAATGAAACGTGGTACTTCACATCGCAGATGCTAGTCTTAAACTCGGGCGGACTTATCCTCATTTTGACGGCCCAATCGACTAGGAACGAGTTTAGAACACACAGTGACTATTAGATGTATTTCATGATAGCCATCATATCCACTATCACATCTAACATACACTATGGTGTATTCTAGGTCTTTATCCAACACAATTGTTAACATTATAAAATAATGAAGATAAAGAATAACGTGGTACTTCACATCGCAGATGCTTAGTCTTAAACTCGGGCGGACTTATCCTCATTTTGACGGCCCAATCGACTAGGAACGAGTTTAGAACACACAGTGACTATTAGATGTATTTCATGATAGCCATCATATCCACTATCACATCTAACATACACTATGGTGTATTCTAGGTCTTTATCCAACACAATTGTTAACATTATAAAATAATGAAGATAAAGAATATCATAAAAGAATACGAATTTCATAAATAAAGATCGTTTTACAAAGAGTCAATAAGAACCCACACGCCACAAGTTGGCTAGTTGGGCACCTACTCTAACAATTTTGACCATTCAGATCTCTCCTCGGTTGAACCTTTCTCCAAACATATTTTAACTTCTTCGAACTACGCCTGGGCTGGTGAGAAACAAACGACTTATTACCAGCTTTCGCTTTATCTTGGTCAAGTATGTTCTTTAGCCAGCTTGGCTTGGAGTTGTCAGGTCTAGGATAGCCGATACCAGCTTTTCCTTTTTGATTCAGCTTTGAAGAGTTCTGGTCATCATACCTCACTGACTCGCAGCTGTCATATATCACACTGGCTTTGACAAAGCTCATCTTTTTGAACTTGTCACATAACAGATGTGACTGAGTACTGGTTTCTCCAGCGCTGCTTTCACCAACATTGAAGCCCAAGCCAGATTTATCATTTAATGGCTTTTGAGCCTCATGCAGCTTGCTCAAAGAAACATAATACTTGGTCCAGGAGCTCATCACTTCATTTAACCTTTCGTTTTCTGCTTCAAGCTCACTGGATCTTAATCTCAACGAATCATTCTCAGCCTTCAGCTTACTCAAATCGATTTTAAACTGTCAGCTTTACCAAGTTGAACAGATCTTGGTTCCACTGAACTATTTTTCAAATCTGCGTTTTCATCTTTGACTTCCTCGAATGTCTGAGAAAACTTACGGTAATCTTAGACCATTTCATTTAGTGCACAGATTAGGTCCTCTCGTGTAAATTCAAAATTTGAAAAATCAAATACCTCATCTTCCGAAGTTTGATTAGCCATGAGATAGTGAACTCCTCCTGTTCACTATCGCTGGATGAAGAGCTGGTTGATGAGGAATCTAAATCGGTATCAGCCCAATTCTTGTTGCTTTCCTCAGCAACCAATACTTTGCGATCATTCTTTCGACTGGGCCTCTTATCAGCTCTTGTCCTCATTCTTCTATCTTTTGATCTTTCCTTTGATCTATCATATTTATTCTCTTCTCTCTTGGATCTGTCCTCCTTATTTGGCCTGTTACAGTCAGCTGCAAAGTGTCCTAGATGACCACGGTTAAGCAGTTTTGATCAGTAGTGACTTTATCATATTTATGGGCATTGCTGTAATTAAAAGAAGGGTTGTAGGATCTTCTCAAATATTTCCCAAACTTCTTAACGAAGAGGAACATCACGTCTTTGCTGAGTTTATCAGCTGTCTTGCTAGTAGTGCATGGTTCAGCGGATGTCGTTGCTGCCAATGCCTTGGTTGGTTGAGACGCAGATGGTCCTGCCTCAGATCTTGTTTCTAACTCAAACTCATAGGCTTTTAGGTTTGCGAACAGATCATGCAGTTCCAACTTGTTCAGATCCTTGTAATCGTGCATGGCCATCGTCTTAACATTCCATTCCCTGGGCAACGCTCTCATCACTGTTAGTGCCAGCTCTCTGTTGCTGTACTCCTTTCCCAAGCTTGTCAACTCAATTACCACAACACTAAAGCTTTCATCAAACTCCGCCATGGTTTCTCCATCTTTCATCTTAATTGATTCATATTTCTGTTGGGCCACAGTTAGCTTGTTATCTTTCGTCCCATCATTGCCCTCGTAGATTTGTGTCAGCTTCTCCCAGATTTCTTTAGCTGTGGCACAGGTTTTGATTTTGCTGAACATGTTTTTATCCAGCGTCTTGTAGAGGATGTCCCTGGACACATTTTCCAAGTTTGCTTCTTATTGTCCTCGTTAGTGTACTCGTGTCTCCTCTTTTCAACATATTCTGGTGCACCATCAGTCGTCGCGAATGCTATGTTTATATTCATTATTTTCATTGGACCATCAGTGATGACTGACCACATATCATCATCTTGAGCAGCTAAGTGCACTTGCATTCTTATCTTTCAGTCATGATAGTCCTCCTTAGAAAACATAGGAATCCTGTTGTGAGAGGTAGACATATTGAAATATATAAATCACAAATAACAAACTGTTCAATACTGAGATAGCGCAGGCTCTGATACCAATTGATAGGATCAATATGGATAAAAAAACAGCCTTAGAAGTTCAGAAGGGGGGGTTGAATGAACTCCTTATATTTTAAATTTTCGAAACATTAAAATGATTTTGACAAGCGCCTCGCTTAACTTAAATCCGAGTTACTAGATTTAAGGTATCTCAGTCTCAGCTTGTTATCTTTCGTCCCATCATTGCCCTCGCAGATTTGTGTCAGCTTCTCCCAGATTTCTTTAGCTATGACACAGGTTTTGATTTTGCTGAACATGTTTTTATCCAGCGTCTTGTAAAGGATGTCCCTGGACACATTGTCCAAGTTTGCTTCTTATTGTCCTCGTTAGTGTACTCGTGTCTCCTCTTTTCAACATATTCTGGTGCACCATCAGTCGTCGCGAATGCTATGTTTATATTCATTATTTTCATTGGACCATCAGTGATGACTGACCACATATCATCATCTTGAGCAGCTAAGTGCGCTTGCATTCTGATCTTTCAGTCATCATAGTCCTCCTTAGAAAACATAGGAATCTTGTTGTGAGAGGTAGACATATTGAAATATATAAATCACAAATAACAAACTGTTCAATACTGAGATAGCACAGGCTCTGATACCAATTGATAGGATCAATATGGATCAAAAAACAGCCTTAGCAGTTCAGAAGGGGGGTTGAATGAACTCCTTATATTTTAAATTTTCGAAACATTAAAATGATTTTGACAAGCGCCTCGCTTAACTTAAATCCGAGTTACCAGATTTAAGGTATCACAGTCTCAAATCAGATTTCTCGACTAACAAATAATGTGCGGAATGAAGTCAATCAATCTATGAACAGTGTAATGATAAATAAATGCAGTAAAGTAAAATTTCAAGGTCTAGAGTTTATTTATGGAAGTTCCGATATCAAATCCTACGTCTCCCCTTCTTCCTTCTTTAGGAAGGTTCCACTAGAAGGTTTTGATGAGTACAGACACTGTAAACACCCAATCACCGAGCCTTGCTCCAGGTGAACTCCTAGCAACTCCAAATGACAACACGCAGACGCAGCTGCTGTTTACAAAAACTTTGATTTTCTCAAACGGCTTTATGTAGCACGTTTGTTACAGACTCAATCTAGAATGAAAAAGTGAAATACAATATGTTGAGTGTTGTAAATCTTCTAGTTTCTATACTATGAAACTCAATCCACACAGTGAACCAGAAGAAATATCTCGAAGATTTAAACGGTTAAGAACAGTGATGAAACTCTTCTTCGAGATTGAAAAACTGGACTTCAAAAGATTTAGCAATGTATCTTTCCAATGACTGTGTGAGCTTTTGAAAGATAGCGTCGATAGGAGATAAGCTCGAGAGTGATGAAGACGTAGAATAGACGAGAGACAGATAATTGGCAGAGAGATTCTCAATTTGAATTCTTCAGCCTTTTATACCCTTTGTCTCCAACGGTCAATAAATTTCGCCTAAGGAAACAAAATCCTTTTTTTGAATATATGTCCATCGCATATCCTGCTCCACAAAAATGGTAGTCTGAGCCTCATCAGGGCCAAATTGTCGTATATCTATATTTGGGTAAACATCGTATAACGTCCTCTATGTATTGTGTACTATTACCCAAAATAACTTTGATATTGTTTCCTTAATTCTAGGAATTTGTACGATTCAATCGTGATCATTGATTCTTTCCAATTTAAAAAAATATGATAGCGTTTGAAGCTTTTTGTTCCTTATGCCTGAAAGCTCTTTTTGTTAAAACATTTCTTTCGCCCTTGAAGAAGATGGCTATCTCATCGCTGCTTGAAGCTGTCACAACTAAATATATAGAGATAACTGAGTATTTGCAATTACTGCGACTTATATTGTTCCTAAGTCTGAGTCAAACACTTCTGACAACCTCAAATCTGATGTACTTTGATAGCTCTGTAACCCCTTCTGAAATACTGAGATCTGAAGTAACTGAGTAGATACTGTTCACAACTGAAATACTCGAAACAACAATATACCACAATCTGTTACTCAAGTCTGAATACCCTTTTCTTCTAACAACAGATCTCTTACTGTAGCTACTGAAACAAGTCTGAAGAGCTCAAGTCTGAATAACTGTTCCCGAAAGTCAACACAGATGTCAACGCTTAACTCAGAACTCTCGAAACTGAAACTATAACTTAAAAACATGACGTCACGAGATCTGAAAGACTCAATACGTTTGTATGATGTCACGAAGTTTGAAATCTTCAATATATTTGGATGACGTCATGACTTAAGAAATCTTCTGCGACAGCTTAAGATCATTTTTTAGTCTTATTTTGTTATCACCAACACTTATAAATTTTATCTTAACACGTTTAAAATATGTTTCGAAAAGAAATGCACTATTCAATAAGAACCTGCTCTGATACCAATTGTTGGTCCCGTTACATGGGGTACCAGATCGCAATAGCGCTCTGATACCAATCGTTGGTCCCGAAAATGGGGGGTTGTTCATCAGCTCTGCCACAACTCACATAGGCTCTCACACAGCCCAAGTAACAACCCCGTAGTTTCGTGCATTTTGAAATTTTGACTGTTTTGAAAACCAGCACGCAACAGGGAACCAGATCGCGTATATGCAGAACCAGCTTAGCGCTAAACGAGCGCAGTGCATGAGACTGGTTCTAGCTGGTAGTTCTTACCAACTCAATAAAAGCTCGTGCGATCTGGTTATATAAGTTCTTAAGATGAAGTAACTTAATGTTCTTGAATTAAAGTGCACCAAGATACAGATTGAGTAATGAAGTTAAATAACTCAATCTGAAATCTTATATTCGAAAGCTTTTAAACAGTTTTAAGCGTAATAAACAAACATGTAATGTGTATGTATGAATGCGGAAAGCAGTAAAGAAAATACGCTGAGATTTGTTTATGGAATTTCGGAGCAAACTCTCCTACGTCTCCCCTTCTTCCACAATCGGGAAGGATTCCACTAGAAGACTTTGATTACAGCGACCCATCACTGCAACCCACTCCTACGACCCCCAGTCACAAGAACTCCTAGAAACACCACTGCACACTAAGCCCTCAAGCTCTGTGTCTAACAACACTTCTTTAACGTCTCACTGAGAAAGGCTACACACACTTCTTTAACGTCTCAGTGCGAAAGACAACTAGACTTCTTTAACGTCTCTGTCCAAAGACTACAATGGAGAGTTTTGTATCTGATTCACTCATTTTTCTATTTCGCTCAACTCTCGAATATATGAGTGAATCGTGTGTGAGATTTACAGTGTTCGCTCCATCTCTCAAAGATAAAATCTCACACTGGGAAGTGCTCGTATCGAGGTGGTTTGCCAATGTCTTCCCAGATCTTGTGCTGTCAACTTGATTATTCTTTGAAGTCCATCATTTCTTTAGCTCACACATGAGCACTGAACCAGCTTGCACACCAGCTGCCACAGAGTGTGCAAAATTGCGACGAGCACCGCTATGTATTGGGAATTTCTCCATTTTCTGTCTTGCACTCACAACACTCTCGCCGTGTTCCATCGCTCTCACATCCTTGTTCTGCTTGTTCCCTGCTCTTGATGCAGCCTTTCGTGCAGATTTTCCCGTTGGACACAAAGTTTTTAGCCGTTTAAAAGTCATCTGACACTGTTGTACTTTGTGTCATTCATCATTAAATGCTTCTGCAGGCTTTTAGCATGTGAGCACTGTTCTGAGAAGACAACACAGCACAGCGATTTGAACACTGAAAATTAGTCTGCGTAAAGTCTTGAGTTCAAATGGCTTTGCTTTTCATTTTTTCCAATTCTGCTCTTGAACTTTGCTTCTTGCTTGCTGAGCTGGTTTGACCTTAACCAGCTTGGTCTGCTTCGAGCCAGCTTGTTCATCATACTCAGCAGGTCTCTTGTTAGAGCTGATATCTCAGGTGGTTTCCTCTCCAGCTGGTTTCTTTATTTACTGCAGTCGCATTCTGATTCCCCGTCATAGTCATTCCACTGCTGAGGTTCTTGATCAGGTTCTCTCCCCTGATCTGGTTTACCAGCTCGGCTCTATTCTACTTGTGAAGAGCCATTGTGTGCTTGCTTGTTCACTTGGTCCATTCAGACACCTCATCCAAACTATCGGCAAGCACACCTTTCTTTCACTGGTTGAGCTGCAATCCAGCACCAGTGAGTATATCCCATCTTCTATGGGATATAATACACAGTTCAGATTCAGTCTTCTCAAGGACTGATATCCCTATGATGAACTGGTTACAAGTGCGTTCTGTGATCAGACCTGCACTTGATCACCGCACTTGTATATAGCTCTGCACTTGAACACGGCACTTGTACTCTGCACTTGATCTGCGCTTGAGTCGTTCTGCATTTCAGCATTCTGCGCTTGAACTATACTCTTCTGCTTCATCAAGCTGGTGAACCAGCTTGATGCTTCCTGCGCTCTGGATTCCTGCAGAACCTGCAAGACATCTTATGTTGGACCAGCTAGGGCGTCCCCTCACCGTTCCAACTTAGATGTTCTTTGTTCGACCATCTTGGGCGTCCCCTTACTGTTCCAGCTTGAACATCTCCCTGTTTCTTCAATCAAGTGCACTGCACATCGCACAAAAGCCGTTAGTCAAATATAAGCAGGTTTTGTGTAAAAAAAAACTTAGAGTCTGATATGCAGAAACAGATTCAACAATCTCCCCCTTTTTGATTTACACAAAACCTGAATAAATATATGCAGGTATGTTTATACTTCAAAACATTTCTCCCCCTTTTTGTGGGAATCAAAAAGGTTTCGAAACTAAGTCTCCCCTTACTATTTAAAACAAAACTCCCCCTAAACAGAGCATGGGGTTATTTTACTTTGGAAAGAAAAGCCATTTTCGAGGGACGAGATTTTGTAAAAGCAAGTGCATGAGATTTTTAAGACAGGGTCTATGCTACTCAAAAGTTTCTCATTTATAAGGACCAGAGAAGCAATAGAAGATTCAATTTACAGAATCTCTTCCATTTTTCCCTAAGGCTTAGTCTCGCTCCACCCTAGAGATCTTGGCGTCTACAGATCTCGCGCAATCTGTCAGCTCGTCAGAAGAGATTTGCCGCTCTTTCTTTTCGAGAAATTGCTCTGCAATTCAATAGACATTCCTCCCCCTATCCATATGATATGAGTTTTGAAAATCTTAAAATTTTGTAGCATGTACAGCCTTTTGAACGACTATCAGAGCATACATATATTTTAAAACCGTTTAAAATATTTTTCGAAAAGAAATGCACTATTCAAGAAGAACCTGCTCTGATATCAATTGTTGGTCCCGTTACATGGGGTACCAGATCACAAACGTGCTCTGATACCAATTGTTGGTCCCGAAAATGGGGGGTTGTTCATCAGCTCTGCCACAACTCACGTAGGCTCTCACACAGCCCAAGTACCAACCCCGTCAGTTACGTGCATTTTGAAATTTTGAATGTTTTGAAAACCAGCACGCAACAGGGAACCGGATAGCGTATATGCAGAACCAGCTTAGTGCTAAACGAGCGCAGTGCGAGACTGGTTCTAGCTGGTAGTTCTTACCATCTCAATAAAAGCTCGTGCGATCTGGTTATATAAGTTTTATGTTGCAGTAGCTTAATGTTCTTGAATTAAAGTGCACCAAGATACAGATTGAGTAATGAAGTTAAAATAACTCAATCTGAACTCTTATTCGAAAGATTTTAAACAATTTTAAGCGTAATAAACAAACATGTAATCCGTATGTATGAATGCGGAAATCAGTAAAGAAAATACGCTGAGGTTTGTTTATGGAAGTTCCGAGCAAACTCTCCTACGTCTCCCCTTCTTCCACAATCGGGAAGGATTCCACTAGAAGACTTTGATTACAGCGACCCATCGCTGCAACCCACTCCTACAACCCACATCCACAAGAACTCCTAGAAACACCACTGCACAATAAGCCCGCAATCTATGTGTCTAACAACACTTCTTTAACGCCTCAGTGAGAAAGACTATACACACTTCTTTAACGTCTCAGTGCGAAAGACAACTAGACTTCTTTAACGTCTCTGTCCAAAGACTACAATGGAGAGTTTTGTATCTGATTCACTCATTTTTCTATTTCGCTCAACTCTCGAATATATGAGTGAATCGTGTGAGATTTACAGTGTTCGCTCCATCTCTCAAATATAAAATCTCACACACTGGGAAGTGCTCCTGTCTAGATGGTTTGCCAATGTCTTCCCAGATCTTGTGCTGTTGACTTGATTATTCTTTGAAGTCCATCAGTGCTTTAGCTCACACATAAGCATTGAACCATCTTGCACACCAGCTGCCACGGAGTGTGCAAACTTGTGACGAGCACCGCTATGTATTGTGCATTTCTATGTTTTTTGTTTTGCACTTGCACAACACTCTCTCCACATTCCATCGCTCTCACATCCTTGTTCTTCTTGTGCTCAGCTCTTGATATAGCCTTTCGTGCAGATTTTCCTGTTGGACACAAAGTTTTCAGCAGTTGAAAAGTCTTCTGACACTGTTGTACTTTGCGTCCTTCGTCATTAAATGCTTCTGCAGGATTTTCGGCTTTTAGCATGTGAGCACGGTTCTGAGAAGACAACACAGCACATCGATTTGAACACTGAAAAGTAGTCTGAGTAAAGTTTTGAGTTCAAATATTGCTTGTCATTTTTTCCAATTCTTCTCTTGAACTTTTCTTCTTGCTTGCTGAGCTGGTTTGGCCTTAACCAGCTTGGTTCTTTGCACCAGCTCATAGATTTGATGGAATCTATTGTTGTGCTATCCGAGCTGGTCTTTACTTCGAGCTGCTCTCTTCTTATCTTTCCTGCTCTTGAGCTGCTTCGAGCCAGCTTGTTCATCATACTCAGCAAGTCGCTTCATTGAGTTGATTTCTCAGCTCGTTTCCTCTGCAGCTGGTTTCTTTATTTACTGCAGTCGCATTCTGCTTCCCCGTCATATGCATCCATCTTCAAAGGTTATTTAATGAGCCAGTAGAAACAAACCATATTTGAATATCTTCATAGTACTGAGCATTAATTGTGCCATTAATGCAGATTTCAGGTTTGTCTGCTGTTGTCAGATCTTAGTAGACTTTATACCAGAAATGTCAAAACATCGACTGAACCAACTCTGCGTTCTGTACGATATACTCTAAATAGCTCTGATTATGAACAACTTTAATCCACTATAAATAAGAGTTTCACGATCTTTCTCCTTTATGATTTTCTCCCTTTTCTCTCTTTATCTGTACCGTTGTCAAATATGAAATCCCTCTCTGTTCTGTACCTTAGAAACTTCTGAACGGCCTGAAATACTCGGATCTGATATATAAGCCTCTGTACTGAATGAAATTTGATCTGAGTCTGATCTGAAGAAGCCTCTGTACTGAATCTGATACATAAACCTCTGAAAGAATCTCTCGGATCTGAATTGTAAGATACGCCTAGTACAAATTTGAACAGATCTATGTCCCTGATAACTCTTAGTCCAAATCTGAACGGATCTAAGTCCCTGATAACTCTTAGTCCAAATCTGAACTGCCTTATATTCAGTTCTTTATCTTGTTTTTGTTATCACCAAAACTTATAATTTAATCTTAAAAATTTCCCCTTTTTGGTGATGACAAAACGTAGCAGCTTTTGACATAAAAAGAGACAAAAATAAATTGTTCCAAGTCTTTTCTATATATTCAATCAAATCGGCTAAGTACAAGAGTTTGTACAAGAACTGAATAAGAAAAATTGCTCAAGAAAACCATCGGCTAAATCCAGAGCTTCTACTCCCTCTTCCTCTGTGCGAACCACTTCCTCTCTTAGAAGGTTCACTTTTGCTTCCACCACCTCCACCTCCAGCAGGTCTGCTTCTGTCTTCAGGCTGTGGACCTCTACTACTGTCTTCCACCTTTTTGTCATCACTCCCTCTATTAATATAGGCAATGATTTCAGAGAGCTGGGCACGAAGAGTATTGAGGCCCGCCTGTGTTTCCAAATTGGAATGAAGTCAATTCTTGAGACAAAACAGCCTTTTGAACCTGTACCTCCTTTCGGACGTCATTGATTTGAGCCCTAAAGACCATATATTGTAGCGTGGTAGATTGTGCAAAAAGTAAGCTCGAGTTTGGTAATCTTTTGTGAAAGTTCAGATTTGAGCTCCTGTACACGTTATCGAGTCTGCACCTGCTCTAATTGAATCTGATCAATAGATGCTCGGAGCTGTGCAGTGACCTCTGTGAAGTCGATCAATGGAAAAGCAACATTAGGCATATGAATCTGAGTAATGTCATCTGAAAAGTGCATACTGGAATCACTGGAAGTCGAACTAGAAGCAGTCAAACTAGAAGACGGTGAGCTATCTAAGCTTGAACTATCTGAACTGATCTCAACAACAAAGAAGTCAACAAAACGTACAGCACTCTGACCGTGCTGAAACACATAAAAAATACCTGTCGGAAATGTATCTGTATCCAAATCTGAATCTATAGCAACTATGTCTCTATACGTATTGTATGCCGATCCCACTGGCTGAAGATGACCAAAAAGAGAAAATGTGAGGATTGAGAATTTGGTTTAGTGATTAATTGTTTTGATTTGGGATTAATCACGTGTTTTTGAGGTTCCTGCTGAATTTGTGAGCGTCGCGTTAAGTTTGGAGAAAACTGGCAGCAGCAAGTTACTGTAGCTCGTGCTGGTGAATTTTGAAACAGCATAGATGACGTCAGCGTGACGCAAGGAGAGCTGCTGGTTTTAGTTTCGAAGTTTGAAGTTGCTGCTGGCAGACGTTGCATTTAGCGCGAGAAAGAATAAGGTAGTGACGCGTATTAGTCAACATTTTGGAGCGTTGACTATTAGATTCAGCAGATGCGCTTGTGAAAAGAGATCAGCAGATGGTTTGAGAATTAGTCGCGAGAGCTGTCGATAGATATGATGACGTTGGCATGACGTATTACTTGCTGCTGGTAGTAGTTTGCGTTGCGTTGGTTACTGCTGATCAGCAGGCGCGCTTATGCAAGAGCGTTGAGAAGCGGCGTCGTTTGTTTAAGTGGAAACGCTGCGTTTTGGAGCTTTGTGTTTAGAGATCAGCTGTTGGCAGCTTTGCTTACGTAGATAAAATGACGTCGTTTGAATTAGTAGATGCGTCGTCGTTTTGAGTGTTTTCTCGCGACCAGCAGATAGATTGCTTTGTAGAGAGAGCTGTTATCAGCTCTTGGTTGTTTTGCTTGCGAGAGCTGTTGTCAGCTGGTGGTTGCTACGGCGTCGTTTTGATAAGTTGGAACGGTGTCGTTTTGAAATGTTTTGTGCGATTGCTTTTGTTGGTTGTTGCTGCTGAATTTTACGAAGGGAAAAGAGAGGATT
>KQ988240.1:149105-169600 GCA_001598015.1 Dorcoceras hygrometricum
TTCAGATGGATGTTTGAGATTCAGAGGGAGATTAGTAGTTCCTAACCTGATTGATCTGAAGGAGACCCTCATGAATGAAGCACATTGTAGCCGGTACAGTGTGCATCCAGGCGAGCGAAAGATGTACCATGCCTTGAAGTCTCACTACTGGTGGACAGGTATTCAGATGGATGTTTGAGATTCAGAGGGAGATTAGTAGTTCCTAACCTGATTGATCTGAAGGAGACCCTCATGAATGAAGCACATTGTAGCCGGTACAGTGTGCATCCAGGCGAGCGAAAGATGTACCATGCCTTGAAGTCTCACTACTGGTGGACAGGTATGAAGAGCGACATTTCTGCTTTTGTTGCTAGATGTCTGAATTGCCAACAGGTCAAGGCTGAGAGGATGAGACCTGGTGGGTTACTGCAGAGTTTGGAGGTGGCCCAATGGAATTGGGAGCACATCGCCATGGATTTCGTGACTCATCTACCTCGATCGAGTAGGGGATGTGATGCAATTTGGGTTGTGATTGATAGACTTTCAAAGTCAGCCCATTTCATTCCCTATGACGTGAGGTGTTCGATGAAAAAGATGGTGAAATTGTACATCGACCATGTGGTTAGATTGCATGGGGTTCCGGTTTTGATAGTGTCTGACAGAGATCCGAGGTTCACTTCTCGCTTTTGGAAGAGTCTGCAAGCAGCAATGGGTTCGAGATTGGCGATGAGCACAGCCTATCACCCACAGACAGACGGCAGGTCTGAGCGGACTATCCAGACTTTAGAGTATATGTTACGAGCGGTAGTGATGGATTTCAGCGGTGGCTGGCAGGATTCGCTTTCCTTGGTGGAGTTTTCGTACAACAACAGCTACCAAGTCACTATTGGAATGGCTCCGTTTGAAGCTTTGTATGGTCGAAAGTGCAGATCCCCGATTTGTTGGGAAGAAGTTGGTGAGAGACAGCTTTCTACACCGGAGTTTGTTCAGCATATGAAAGATCAAATTGATTTGATCCGGAGTAGAATGAAAGCTGCTCAAGATCGTTTCTCGAGTTATGCGAATAGAAGACGTCGACCGTTAGAGTTTGAGGTGGGCGATCGTGTGTTTCTCAAGATTTCTCCTTTCAAGAGCGTGATGAGATTCCGATTTAAAGGCAAATTGGCTCCCAGATTCGTTGGTCCCTTTGAGATTATCGAGCGGATTGGACAGTTGGCTTATAGATTGAGGCTGCCTGAGGAGTTAGCCGTGATGCATGACGTGTTTCATGTGTCAGTTGAGAAAATATGAGCCGGATCCGTCCCACGTTTTGAGAACCGACGAAGTTGAGCTGGATTCCGCCTTGAGTTATGTTGAGTATCCGGTGCAGATCTTGGATAGGAAGGAGAAACAGCTGAGGAACAAGATAATTCCGTTGGTGATGGTCCAATGGAGCAAGCATGGCCGAGAAGAAGCAACCTGGGAAGTTGAGGAGAAGATGAGGCAGGACTGGCCTCACCTGTTTGAGCACTGATCGTGTAGAATTTCCAGGTAAATCTTTGGTTTTGCTTCGAATTGTAGTGAGTTGTTTGTGCTGATTTGCATGTTCATTGTTTCTGCCTTGGTTTGTCTTTGATTTCGAGGACGAAATATCTTAAGTTGGGGAGAATGTGAGGATTGAGAATTTGGTTTAGTGATTAATTGTTTTGATTTGGGATTAATCACGTGTTTTTGAGGTTCCTGCTGAATTTGTGAGCGTCGCGTTAAGTTTGGAGAAAACTGACAGCAGCAAGTTACTGTAGCTCGTGCTGGTGAATTTTGAAACAGCATAGATGACGTCAGCGTGACGCAAGGAGAGCTGCTGGTTTTAGTTTCGAAGTTTGAAGTTGCTGCTGGCAGACGTTGCATTTAGCGCGAGAAAGAATAAGGTAGTGACGCGTATTAGTCAACATTTTGGAGCGTTGACTATTAGATTCAGCAGATGCGCTTGTGAAAAGAGATCAGCAGATGGTTTGAGAATTAGTCGCGAGAGCTGTCGATAGATATGATGACGTTGGCGTGACGTATTACTTGCTGCTGGTAGTAGTTTGCGTTGCGTTGGTTACTGCTGATCAGCAGGCGCGCTTATGCAAGAGCGTTGAGAAGCGGCGTCGTTTGTTTAAGTGGAAACGCTGCGTTTTGGAGCTTTGTGTTTAGAGATCAGCTGTTGGCAGCTTTGCTTAAGTAGATAAAATGACGTCGTTTGAATTAGTAGATGCGTCGTCGTTTTGAGTGTTTTCTCGCGACCAGCAGATAGATTGCTTTGTAGAGAGAGTTGTTATCAGCTCTTGGTTGTTTTTCTTGCGAAGAGCTGTTGTCAGCTGGTGGTTGCTACGGCGTCGTTTTGATAAGTTGGAACGGTGTCGTTTTGAAATGTTTTGTGCGATTGCTTTTGTTGGTTGTTGCTGCTGAATTTTACGAAGGGAAAAGAGAGGATTGCTGATGATAGACTTCTGCTGATTTCTTCGATAGATCTTAGTGAATCAGCAGGCGAGGTTTGAAGAGGTATTTATAGAAGTGTTGATCGACACTTAGAATTATTTTGAGCCAGATATTTCTTATCTCTTCTTCCCTAAACCCTCGTCGAGCTTCTGTTCACCGTCGTGTTCTATTGCCTTTTCCCGTTGATTCCAGCCTCTGTTTTTGGAAATCTTAGTGGCGCTGGATTCCCCTTGCTTAGCTCTTTAGTTTGCTACCCTTTTTAGACGGTGTATTTGCGCTGGAAGTGGTAACGCGAAGCTACTGGAGTTCGAAGCTTTTGAGATAAGCCTGTGCGAGCGTTCTGCTGCTAGCGTGAGCTTTTGGATTTGAGCTTCCAGGAAGTTCCTGCTGCGTGATTTGAGCCAGGAGAATCTGTTAGGTAAATTGAGGAATTGAGGTACGAATTGAGTAGCTCTTAGCAGCTTTAGGCATAAACATGCTGTGATTGATGTTGTGAATCTTGCTGCTGTGAATTATGTGAATCAGTATGTTGAATGATTGAGTTACATTCTGTTTTACGTATTGTGCATTGTATGCATTGAGCATTGATATTGATTGGCATCATGCATACATATTGAGCCTTTGACAGATTGATTTGATTACCTGATTGGGTGCCACGTTGTGACTGGCCGGCTGTTGAGTCATGCCCGAAAAGTCCAACGCTATCGTCGGAGTGGTGACTACCGGATTCGAGTGTCTACCACCGAGGTGTGATGGGCTGACGGGCCCCGATGATCACGGACCGATGATTTCCCGAGTGATAGACCGTGGTATAGAGGCTTGATTTGAGTTGCCAGTTGATAGACTGGTCTAGCTATCCGATTTCTTGATAGCCCTCATGCATTCATAGCATTGATTAGTAGCATGTTGCATGTTTACCTGCTTTGATAGCTCTTCGTACTGAGGCCTGACCTCGTACTTCTTTTCCTGCTTTTGTTGTTTGGGTCTGCGTTACCCATTTGCAGGAGTTTCAGGTAACCTAGCTGGGCAGAGTGGAAGTTCAGCTGGTCGATCCCCGCATCCCTGAGTCCCAGTTTATTTATGATATGTATTGAACCGGGGGATGCCCCGTGTTATCTTGTATTTGGGGATCTGTCTTTTGAATTTATTTTTTTATGGTTACTTGTTGTATGAGTTTGAGTTAATTCATATTTTGAGTATTGAATATTTTGAATGTATGATTTGAAGTTCAGGCCTATTGTATTTCAAAAATTTTTAAGCCCTAATTTTAAGATTCCGTGTTTAAGCGTTTATTTCGTGTTAATTGTTAGTAATTAGCACGGGGCCTTACAGAAAACTGAACAACATCTGTACAAATCTCAGCCCAGTTCCTCTGAACAATAGCAGAATAAGGTCTTCAAGAATCAAGATCTTGGACTGGTTCAGTAAAAACACAAATTGGGGCAAACGCATCCACGAATGGCCTCTGAGGTAGCTGCTTCCTATGTATAGAAGTATATGGCATCGCTAACCTGATAGTCTTCTGATCTGCACCCTGTATAACTTTCCAGACCCGTCAATAAGAATAAGAGACCTTACCCAGCTGGTAGAAGTAACATTCGGATAAAATTGCTCATGAATTCCTCTGCTCTGGTCAACATCTCCTCCAAACAGATTTGAGGAAGATGGCCGTGTCCACTCCAGCTTATGTTGCCTCAGTTGCTCCACCAATTTTATCAATGCAAGGCAATGAGAGTCTGAAATCAAATCCAAAACTTGAAGATCAATAGTGGATGTGGGCATGCCGGATTCAAAATTGTTGTGCCTAGCCTCCAAAAATTTGCGAATCAACATCTCTCTGTATTTTACTGTTATATACAATCGCCTCTGAACAGCTATGTGTAACGAATAAGTTTCTGCCCATGTAAATATCTGGTCTTATTTGGCGGCCAAATCTGAAACTGACTTCAATGCTGCTAAGCCACGAATAATGAAAGAATTAAAGAATGAAACTATTTCCTCTATAACGGCGTCTCATATCTATACAAGAAACTCTATATCTCCAGAAATCAAAGCAAAAATTTCTTTGGCCGGATCGCCCTTGATCTCCTCCACAATGGGCGCCTTCCCCTTGTCCATAGAGGGTTAATCCTCGGAATGGTGGCCTTGTACCAGTCCACTTCCTTTATTTCTATTCCACGACCAAATTTAATCTGAGTTGGCTCCTCAGCCAAGATAGATGGAAGCATCATATCCTCAGGGATCTGCTTCAAAATATCATCAATAGCCATCGAATCTTCATCAAACACTGATGTTTCAGTAAGCCTTAGAACCTTGCTCAAGGGTTCCATGTCCTCAGAGTCGGTAGTCTCCTTGTCTTGCTTCTCCTCATCTTTTTCTTTCTCAACTGTCTCCTCCTTATCGTTCTCCTTCTCATTTGTCTCCTCGACAGATTTCTCCTCCTTATCTAGTTACTCCTCATCTGTTTCCTCTTGCAAAATCAATATGCGCTTGGGAGCTTTTCTAGTTTGGACTGTGGGGCTCCCAGGTAGTAGAAAATATATCGACTCAGCATCTTGTACCACCAGTACAATAGATAAATCCTTTTCTTTGGGAGCGGCTCTCCCGATAGTAGTTCTTTTCTTCTTTGCAACTGGCTCGCAGTAGGAGCTGGTCTCCTCTTCACAGCTTCCTTAACCACCTTCTCCATCACTGGCTCATCCGTCACTCTTCTGCAGTTTTCGACACAGATTTGTTTTTAGCGACATAAGTGCCAACAGTCTTGACAGTAAGAATTTTCATAGGTGGGAATGTCTTCGACTCTCCCAAAGTCAAATGTGAGGCTCCCTTTAGTAGAACACAGATTTTAGCTGATGTTGGATCTGTGTCTACAGATCAGAATCTGAATTTTGAAATACACAAAACCTGCTGATTATTTACTCACAGTTTAATTGAGATGTGCAGGTCTGACATAGAGACGAATCAGCTGAGCGGCAGTGTAGCTGAACCAGATCTGATACTCTAGTTGAACCAGATGAGATCCAATACTGCAGCTGAACCAGATCTGATGAGAATCAGATACTGTAGCAGACCAAGATCGTCGAAGATGAAGATTGTACAGTTAGCTTAGCTGAGTTGCGAAGTACAGAATAGAAAAACGCGATTTCTAAGGCCTAGACAAAGGAATTTGACCAAAAAGCAGCTCAGTCACGACATAGTCATGAATCTTGCTCGTTGGATCGTTTCGGAGGGGGTAACACTAACCAGATATGAGTAGTGCACATAACTAGTCAAAGCTGACCAGATCTAACAATGTAGCAGACCAGATCGGAAACGAGCCGGAAAAGACAAGAAGAGAAGATCAGCACAGAACTGAATCAGATGTGAAGAGAAGATCATCTCAGAGCTGGATCAGATGTGAAGAGAAAATCAGTTCGGAGCTGGATAAGCTAATAAGAGCAAAATCAGATCTGAGATCAACTGAATCA
This sequence comes from Dorcoceras hygrometricum, assembly GCA_001598015.1. NCBI lineage: Eukaryota > Viridiplantae > Streptophyta > Magnoliopsida > Lamiales > Gesneriaceae > Dorcoceras > Dorcoceras hygrometricum. The sequence goes on from KQ988240.1 coordinate 155,012, forward strand.
AAACAAAGGAATCAGATTTGAGCTGATATACAAACAAATATGAATAAAGTCTGTATCAGATCTGAAGGATCAAAGCAGTTGAACAAACTCAGTTTGAATAAGGAAATTCAAAATGACGTATTGTCACATCAGTTCACAAGAAGATGAAATGCATTAAATAGCCACACCTACCCACGTACAATAAAGGACGAAAGGTACACACAATGTCATAATGCTGTAGAAGCTTTTCAACGGATAGAAATTTGTGTCCAACGGCTATATCATAGTGGGAGGCTATTTATACAAAAAAACTGATGAAGATGCAGGATGTTGAGAGAGAAGAAAAATGGGAAGAAAAACAGAGAGGTGAAGTAGTCGACTATCAGATCTGAGGAGCTTATTGTAACAGTCGAGTGCTGAAGCACTTCCTAGTTGTGTGAGATTTTATATTCGAAAGTTGAGCTTACACTGTAAATCTCACACACACAGAGATTCACTCACATAATAGCTGAGAGATTATTAAAATAGTTGAGTGAATCACAAACCAAACACCAAATCTGTCTTGACACGAAGACGTTAAACTTAGTGATTGTAGTCTTTGAAGAGAGACGTTAAAGAAGTTCATAGAGTTGGATGAACACAGCCTGAGAGCTGGTGTAGAGTCTAGGAGTTCAGCTTTGGGCAGTGGATAAGTCCCAAAGCTGATCGGGTCTGCGGATCAAATCTTCTAGTGGATGCCTTCCAGATTTGGAGGAAGGGGAGACGTAGGATTTGAGATTCGAACTTCCAGAAATAAATCAGTGTTTGTTTATTTACAGATTTACGCGTTAACAGCATTCTGCATAGCATATTTCGTGCAATATGTTGATTGAGCTTTCGATTTTCAGAGACCAGTTCGGGTTGTTTTCCGCATGATTTTAATCATATCCGATCTTCTTGGTGTACAATCTTTCAAGAACAATGAGCTATTGCAGCTCAGTTTTTTAACAGACCAGATCTGAGGTATCCAGATTTGGAGGAAGGGGAGACGTAGGATTTGAGATTCGAACTTCCAGAAATAAATCAGTGTTTGTTTATTTACAGATTTACGCGTTAACAGCATTCTGCATAGCATATTTCGTGCAATATGTTGATTGAGCTTTCGATTTTCAGAGACCAGTTCGGGTTGTTTTCCGCATGATTTTAATCATATCCGATCTTCTTGGTGTACAATCTTTCAAGAACAATGAGCTATTGCAGCTCAGTTTTTAACAGACCAGATCTGAGGTCAGATCTGGAACCAGCTTAAAGGTGTTTTCCCCTCCCGAAACCGTGCTGTTTTCCAATTAAATTTTAAATAGGCATCGTTTTTGTTGTCTATTCGGTCTTAACAGCTGCGAACCCCTTGGCTTTCTTTGAAGAGGGAGTCACCATATCCTTCAGAATGTCGAATAAAAAGAAAAATCAGCCCAGGAGTTCAGAAGGGGGGTTGAATGAACTCCTTTGTTGGTCCAAAAAATGAGGGTTGTTCGTGAGATCTGCCACAACTAGGCTCTCACACATCCCAAGTACCAACCCCATGAGTTATGTGAATTTTGAGATTTTAACTATTTCTAAAACCATCACGCAACAGGGAATCGGATCGCGTATATGCAGAACCAGCTTAGCGCTAAGCCAGCGTAGTGCCTGAGACTGGTTCTAGCTGGTAGTTCTTTACCAGCTCAATAAAAGAACGTGCGATCTGGTTATATAAGTTCTTAAGCTGAAGTAGCTTAATGTTCTTGAATTAAAGTGCACCGAGATACAGATTGAGTAATGAAGTTAAATAATGCGGAAATAACTCAACCTGAACTCTTATATTCGAAAGCTTTTAAACAGTTTTAAGCGTAATAAACAAACATGCAATGCGTATGTATGAATGCGGAAAGCATTAAAGGAAATACGCTGATGTTTGTTTATGGAAGCTCGGAGCAAACTCTCCTACCTCCCCTTCTTTCACAATCGGGAAGGATTCCACTAGAAGACTTTGATTGCAGCGACCCTTCGCTACAACCCACTTCTATGACCCGCAGCCGCAAGAACTCCTAGCAACACAACTGCACACTAAGTCCGCAAGCTGTGTGTCTAACAAAACTTCTTTAATGCCTCAGTGAGAAAGGCTACACACACTTCTTTAACGTCTCGATGTGAAAGACAACTAGACTTGTTTCACGTCTCTGTCCAAAGACTACAATGATTTGGCGTTTTTGATTCACTCATTTTTCTGTTCAGCTCAACTCTCATATGTATGAGTGAATCGTGTGTGAGAAATATACAGTGTATGCTCACTCTTAAAATATATTCTCACACACTGGGAAGTGCTTCTATGAAAGCTGATATCTATTTTCTTCCCTCTGTTTTGATCTTTTTTTTTTGCACACATGTATTGCTCATCGTCTTCTTCATATAAATAGCCCTGTGCAGATTTTTCCCGTTGCACACATCTTTCCAGCCATTGATAAGTCTTCTGAAAATGTTCTGCCATGGTTGTACTTTGTGTCGTTTAACATTTAATGCTTCTGCAAACTTTATGACTTTGAGCACATGCATCCTCGTACCTGATGTAGACAACACAGCAAGTCAATTAGAACCCCAATAAACTGTCTTCGCATAAGTTCAAGTTCAAATTGCTTTGATCGTTGATCTGATAGATTCTTCTCTTGATCTATGAGATGGTTCCTGAACTCTGAGCTGCTCTTGCTCCAAGCTGGTGCACAAGATGTATGTCCTTTGCGATCTGGTTATCCTTTGCTAGACCAGCTCGGGTGTCCCCTCACTGTACCAGCTTGGATATCCTCTACTAGACCAACTTTGGCGTCTCCTCACTGTTCCAGCTTGGACATCTTATCAATATGATCTTGGTTCGATATGCTACAGTGCTTTGTTCTAGCTTGCTGCTGAGCTTCTACATTTCTCTTCATCCAGCTCGCTTCTATCTCTGTATCAACTCGCTTCCTATCTGGTTCCTGCGCACTTAGTACAAATTATTAGTAAAATAACAGCAGGTTTTGTGTTAATTAAAATTAAGATTTTGATCTGTAAACACAGATCCAACACTCCTTCGATTTTTCTATTTCAAATCCTTAAAAAACGTTTTACAAGTCTGTGCTTAACTCAAAGCTGAGAGACCAGCTTTGAGGCTCTCAGTTCAAATTTGTTTTCTCGGTTAACAAAATAGTACGGAAAGAAACCGATTAAACAGTAAACAGTAAATAAATACCGATGAAAGTAATATAAAAGATAGAGTTAAGAGTTTGTTTCTGAAAGTTCGGATATCAATATCCTACGTCTCCCCTTCTTCCTTTTCAGGAAGGTTCCAATAGAAGACTTTGATTTTTACAGCTTCTGCAAGCACCCATCACGTAAGCCTCGCTTAAAGTGAACTCCTAGCAATCCAAACACAATGTAGACTTCTCTACTGATTAAAAACAAACGTATTTTTAGAACTGTTTCAAATAGCAAGCTCTTTACAGACTCTTTATTGAATATCTCAACGAATGCAACACACAGAGTTATAACACTTCTGGTTTCTTATACAATAAGAGTATTTTGCTAATGTGAACTAGAAAGAAATCTCGAAGGTATTTCTGATTAAGAACTTCAAGGATAGTTCTTCAAGATTTGAAGAGCTGGGATTGAGTCGTAAGAAGATGAAACCTTTTCAAAGTCGTGAATATCCCAGAGAGCGAGAGAGAGTTGCAAGAGTTCGAGAGCGAGAGAGCTTTTCTGCTTGAATCTCCTCAGCTATTTATATACATCCATATTCAACGGTTATTTAATGATCTAGTAGACACAAACATATTTGAATATCTACCGAGCATTAGTTACGCCATTAATGTCGATTTCAGGTTTGTATGCTGTTGTCAGATCTTAGTAGACTTTATACCATAAATGGAAAAACATCGACTGAACCAACTCTGCGTTCTGTACGATATACTCTAAATATCTCTGATCTTGAACAACTTTAATCCACATTGTCTTACAGGATTTATATGATTTAATCTAGATCTCTCTCTGCGAATAATATCAGCTTTCGCTGCTGCTGAGATCTGAAATCTGTTTCGGATATGAACTCTTCTTCGCTCTGATCCCAAATCTGCTTTCGTATAAATAAGAGCTTCACGGTCTTTCTCCTTTATGATTTTATCCCTTTTTCTCTCTTTATCTGTACCTTTGTCAAAGCTGAAATCCCTCTCTATTTTGTACCTTAGAAACTTCTGAACGGATCTAAAATACTCGGATCTGATATATAAGCCTCTGTACTGAATGAAATCTGATCTGAGTCTGATCTGTAGAAGCCTCTGTACTGAATCTAATACGTAAACCTCTGAATGAATCTCTCGGATCTGAATTGTAAGATACGCCTAGTCCAAATCTGAACAGATATAAGTCCCTGATAACTCTTAGTACAAATCTGAACGAATCTAAGTCCCCGATAACTCTTAGTCCAAATCTGAACGCCTTATATTCAGTTCTGTATCTTGTTTTTGTTATCACAAAACTTATAATTTTATCTTACCAACAGGAAATAGAACGAGCTTAGGTTTGTACCTTTTTATCATTTGTATAAGCTAAGTAGCCAAGAAAGCTCTCCACCCAAGCCGAGTGAGTTTTTTGCAGAGCAGATCGAGCTCTTGATCTTAATTAGAGCTGTTTCCAGAGGTATGTGCCAATAAGTATTGGGCTTTAAGTTCCGAGCAGGTCGAAACAGCCAGATGTGTTAAATTGCGTCAACTTTTAATTTAATTGAGTTGGATGTTTATTTTAAGTTTATTGAGGTCTTTTGATTTTAAATTAAGTCAAAATTGATATTAGATTTTAATTTGGTCAAGTCAAGTCTTTTGGTCAAAATTGGCCAAGCCGAGTGAGTTTTTTGCAGAGCAGATCGAGCTCTTGATCTTAATTAGAGCTGTTTCCAGAGGTATGTGCCAATAAGTATTGGGCTTTAAGTTCCGAGCAGGTCGAAACAGCCAGATGTGTTAAATTGCGTCAACTTTTAATTTAATTGAGTTGGATGTTTATTTTAAGTTTATTGGGGTCTTTTGATTTTAAATTAAGTCAAAATTGATATTAGATTTTAATTTGGTCAAAATCGGTCTTTTGGTCAAAATTGGCCATTTGAGTCAAAATCGATTAAGTTGTCATTTTAAAAGTCAAAATTGATCAAAATTGATTTTAAATTAGTCAAAATTGATTTTGAAACTAGTCAAAATTAGACCATTGAGTCATTTTAAAAGTCAAAATTGATCAAAATTGATTTTAAATTAGTCAAAATTGATTTTGAAACTAGTCAAAATTAGACCATTGATTTTAAAAGTCAAAATTGATATTAAATTAGTCAAAATCGATTTTGAATTAGTCAAAATTAGCCTTGATTTCTTAAGCAAAAATTTAATTAAAATAGTCAAGATTTTAAAAAGGGTGAACATTCGATTCATTGACTAATTTAAGATTGATGTTTAGTCTAGATGTAGTGGGACTCCTGAACCAGTTCTTGACCGAAGTAGAAAAATGTAGAAGCCCGTGAATGTATATTTAATCATATATATAGTATGCTATGTACGTAAATGTTTTAAAAGAAATGATTAAATATACATTAACGGACTAAGCTTTTAAACTTGCATATTTTTACGAAATGCATACATCATGGATGTTTTATGAATGTCAAAGGCATGTTCTTTTAAAAGACAAAATCGGAGGGATTGAATGATTTGTGACAACTTATGATGAGAGGATGCGGGATACCGGGCCCGTTGAACTTCTGTTAATGTATTACGAGCTTATGGATCCATGTGTTGATATCATGGTGAAGTGGCAGCATAAAGGTGTGACATATAGAGATCCGGACTCGAGGTCGGGTGAACACACCGCCGCGTACGTTGGTTTATAGATTGATCAATCAACTATGATCACACTTCAGGATACGACTCATATGTTTTTCATGTTACGTTATTTCATGCCTTATATATGTTATATTATATGTTATGATATGAAATATATGAAGCAATGTTTTAAGATCATGCACGCATTTATGTTTTTAATGTTATTTTATTACAAGTACGTGCCTGCATGCGATTTTATTATTATGTACTTTGTTATGATGTACGATAGAGCATGCTGAGCCTCTAGGCTCACTAGGTTTAAATGGTGCAGGTGATGATCCTGCTGAGTTTACTCCGACTGGCGGTGAGGACATATGAGCACCTGTTGCAGCAGTACCCCTTGACCGCAGCGATGTTATTTTTTTGAGATGATACAGTTTTGCATGAGTTTTGGCCTCAAAATTTTAAAAATAGACGCTTAGTCATGCACTTAGATTTACGTGATAAGGTTTTGGTGTGCATGTATGCCTCCCAGACGTGCTATCGGTACGTAACTAATTTCGAGGACGAAATTTATATAAGGGGGGAGATTGTAACGCCCCGAAATTCAGATTACGTGAGAATGAGTGTATGACTAGGGGGAAAATAATTTTAGATGATTACATGCCATCTTTTATGATTTATTTATGATTTTATGGTGCAGAATGTGCATGTTTTGTTTTTCAGCCTGTTTGATTTACGGATGCGTTGACGAGATTAGGGTCGACCGGAATGAAATAATATGAGATTTTTAAGTTATTGGATTTTTAAGAATGAAATTATTTTATTTTAAGCAACAATTTCTGAAAATTTGAGTTTTATGATTACTTTGAAGGGGAACCCGTTTTTCGCCTATATGGGCTGGTAAATTGAGTTTTAAGGTGTTTTAAAATATTAGGAGGCCTTGATTTCGAAGATCCTTAATATTTAAAGCCAATTTATGAGTTTTAAGTATCTTTTCAATTAATTAGAGGGGCAAGTATGTCATTTTTCCTTCCCTTTCTTAATTAAATCATGGGGGTCATCTGTGGCACTCTTTATTTTTCATAACACCAAACTAAACACTTAATCTAGCTTCCAAATCACATCATCCATCCCCTCCTTCCCCTCAGCCTCCAAGTTTCGAAAATCTCCATTCCTTGGTGACTTTTGGTGATCCAAAGCCGGTCGTGCCCCGATCTCGCGTCTACAACGTCGGTAACTCGTAGATCTCTACTCCAACCAAACCAGGCTGTTGGTCCCTGTTTTTCGAAGGAACTTAGCAGCCACTGATTTAAAATGAGTAATTAAAATTTTCAGCGCTGCTTGGAGCTGCAATAGCTCGTTGTTCTTGAACACATAAAAACTTCTTAGCACCGGAGACAGATCTAGTATGATTTAAAAATCATGCGGAAAATACCAGAACTGAATCCTATATTTTAAAACAACTCAAACAGATTTATGTACAACATAAATCTGTTCGAGACTTGGCAAGTGCTTGTGTGCTAACTGTGTATGCTATGCTAAGCTGCTAAGTGCTGAACTGTTATGCGTGCGTGCTGAATACTGTAAACGTGTATGCGTGCTAAGTAAATGAGTAAAGAACACGATACTCAGTATTTGTTTCTGGAAGTTCGGACCTCAATGTCCTACATCTCCCCTTCTTCCACCTCGGAAGGCTCCACTAGAAGATTTGATCTTACAACTTCGTGTACAGACCCACCCACACAAGCAGCACTTGTATGGACTCCTAGACTCCACAAAATTCACACCAGCCGCAACTGTGTGACTGACTACATACACATGAGTTTAACGTTATCGTGCTTGGACGGAACCTGTTGTGAAATGATTTCGAGATTCATTCACCAATGGATGTGAATGAATCTCGGTGTGTGAGAGTGATACAATGAAGCTCTCAAACTCTCTGTTTCTCACACACTAAGGAAGATGCTTCTACAAAAGCTAATTGAAACTTGGAAGCCGACACTCGTGAAAGCTCTCCTCTCTAATGGCGGTCGACTGCTTCATCTATCTGTTTTTCTTCCCTTTTGTTGGTGCACTGTGTAAACAATGTATTTCTGCAACCGCACTGTAGTGGCACCAACGTCTCTCCACCTCGAACCCTTCTTCAATGGCGCTCTCGAACTATATAAAGCCTCTGTACAAATTAATCCCGTTGGACACATAATTCTTCCCGTTCAAATGTGTCTTGTAAAGTACCGACAGGGAATAGTACTTGCGTCCTTTTCTTTTGCAGGATTCTTGTCGTTTTCGCCATTTGAATTGAGGTCAGCAGTTGACATCCAGCTTTTGTAAATTCTTCGTAATTTGTCAACTGCTTCGCTGCTGATTGAGGCTTCAACTGCTGCGACTGAATTAATCTTCTGCTGAATTCTTCTATCTTTGCGCTTCTGCTGAATTCTCATCGCGAAGGCAAAACGCTGTCGTATCCATTTATCCAAACGACATCGTTTTGCTATTGCTAACTTTGAGTTCCATCCGCTGATTGAATATAACACTGTAGCTCCCTGCTGGTTCTTCAACGGATGTACCTGCTGGTTCCTCTCATTGCAAAGAGCATCTGCTGAATCCTTAGCGCGAAGGCAAAACGCTGTCGTATCAACTTATGTAAACGACATCGTTTTGCTATCGCTAACTCCAAACACCAACTGCTGGTTGCACTGTAGCTCTCTGCTGATGTACAGTAACTTGCGACTGGATTCTTCTTCCTGTACGACGTCGCTTCATCTCTTGCGCTACTCTTCACAACTGCTGATAGCTTAACTCAACTGCTGCTAATACTGTAGCTTCCTACTGAATGTGATGACATCTCTGCTGATGTCATCCTTGCTGATACCAGCTCTTGCGCTACTGATTCCAGACTTCTACTGTTCATCTTATTCTTCGACATTTCTTTCAGCAGACTTCATAGATTCTGTTCCAGATCACATTTTCGCATGAGTCCTGTGCTATTCCCTCCGAAACGGTCCAACGAGCAAGACTCACTGCTATGCAGTGAGCTCCTCCGTTTTTGGCCAAATTCCTTTGTTTAGGCCTCCGAAAATACGATTTACTCTTTAGCAAATATCACAACTGCTGCTCTAAATTGGCCTCCACCTGATTACGAACAACCGACTCAACTTTGGACGTCTCCATCGTTAATCCAGCTGCCGTTTACATTGATAAACCAAACCAACTGCTGAATCTTTATATTGAACCATCTGCTGGACAGATTGTAGCTACTGCTGATTTTCATCTTCGTTCATAAAATCTGCACACTTAATTGGAATTGTTAGAAACACAATAACAGGTTTTGTGTAATTCAAAACTTAATCAGGATCTATCAAAACAGATCCATCACAGGCATATAATATCTATTATTTTTCTCACCATTTAAGCCATATTAAACTGTTTTTAAAGTTTAATGCATGAATTATGTAGGATCGAGCGCCTGCCGCTTTACCAAAAGCTATAGCTGGTGGTAATGGTGCAACTCCAATCTTTTTAATATAGAAACACAAGCGCCACATTTCGATCGCTCTACCTAGCAGGGGCAATTATTGCACCTCAACAATCCCCCTCCCAATAAGTGCACTCCTTGCAATCAATGGGAATCGAAACCGTGACCAATCTTTTTAAACCGTATAGCAACACAAGCGCCACGTTTCGATCGCTCTACCTAGCAGGGGCAATTATTGCACCTCAACAATCCCCCTCCCAATAAGTGCACTCCTTGCAATCAATGGGAATCGAAACCGTGACCAATCTTTTTAAACCGTATAGCAACACAAGCGCCACGTTTCGATCGCTGGGAAAATATATGGTTGAGGAACGAATTAGTTATGAATTTTATGGCTAGCACGTGTCCTGGTAGCAGTCTGTGCGTGGGCAGTGGGTTTGAAGGCGTCGGTTTGGTCAATTACTAAATCCTTTTCGAGTCTCATTGGTTTTAGTGACTAGTATATTGAGTTAGAGTGATGTGGGTCGAAACAGGGAGTGATTTGGTTAAGAAATGAATTTGTAATGATTTTTACCGTTTTGTCGCTCGAAATGAGCCTCGTCGGGTCATTTTTGTGAAAATTAAGATTTCTAGTCTTAGGGGCTGCTAAAGTTCTTGGACAATTTTAGTTGATGTTTTAAACATATTTTAAGATGTTTTTCAATATTTTTAGAATTTATTTGATTTATGGGATTTTTGGCAATTTTAGCGTATTGGGCCGAATATTTTAAAGTCAAAATTTTATAGTAAAATCCTTTTATTTATTGCCTAATACTTTTATCAAACTTTAAGGTCAAATTTTGGTCATTGGGATTTTATTTGATCAAAATTGGTCAATTGATCTTTATTTAGTCAAATTTTAAATATTTGAATTTTTAGCAAATGATGGACTAAATTAGAAATTTTAAAGGTTTAATTTTATATTTTGGGTCGAACGGTTCAATTGGATCGATTGGTTCGGTTGGACCGGATCGGCTAGTCGAGTGCCGAGTTATTTTAATTATGGACTAAATGATTTTTAGCATGTGTGATTTTTAAATTGTCATGGTTAGATAGGATCCGATCATCGTGTGTCAAGTCAAAATATTTTAAAGTTGGTCCGAGTATTTTAATTATGTACCGGTTATTTTAATTGTAAGTCAAAAGTCCAATTTTAAAGAAAACAGTCAGATGTGTTAAATTGTGTCAACTTTTAATTTTAATTGAGTTGGACACGTGCTAGCCAAACAATTCATAACTAATTCGTTCCTTGACCAAATCGCTCCTAGTTTGGACATACGTGACCCTAACTTAATGAGTTATCTCTTGCTATCAACCTTGACCACATAGACCGCATAGAGTGGCTTATCCGACCCCAACAACTCTACTGTCGCGCACAGACGACAAGTCAGGACACGTGATGATCATAAAATTTGTAACTAATTCATTCCTTGACCAAATCGCTCCTCGTTTGGATCTACGTGATCCTAACTTGATGGAATAACTACTAGAACCACCCTTAGACCGAACCCCAGCCCTGTGAATCGCCCATGAACGAAGAATCACAAGAACGAATCAAATATGTGTTAGAAATCGTGATGCATACATGATTTGTAAACAAAAAAGGTAGATCTCATGAATTCACATACGAATCATGCAATCCTTATTTAAAAACAGCTAAATGGTGAGAAAAAGAGAGATTAGAACATGCCTTTTTCAAGAATATGGAAGAACTACGCATTACCGGAGCGGAGGACAAGAGATCGGGACAAAACACCTTGAAATCACCACAAAGAATGATGGAACTCGAGGGAGTGTGGGGGTGAGGGTTTTCGAAATTAGGGTGGTGAGGAAAATGAATTGTGCCAAAACGACCCCTCTCAAGGATTTAATTAGGAAATAAAAGAGTTTTTTAATTTATGAACCCCTACTAATTAAAAATATTAGTTAAAACTCTAAACTTAAACTTTAAAACTCCAAATTTCCGTAAAATAAAATCCCTCAATTTTTAAAATGCCATAAAGTTCCTTAAAATAGCCCGTATAGGTGAAAAACGGGTTTTCCTCGGCGATACTACATAAAAATCCTATTTTTCGGAAATTGCTGCATAAAATAATAAAATTTTGCTCTTAAAAATCTGAGGGCTTAAAAATTTCAAATAATTTTCATCTCGGTCGTCCCTAGTCTCGTCCATGCATCCGAAACTCAATCATGCTAAAACATGTCATGCACATCATACAACATTAAAACTATCATTAAATCACAACACGTCCGCATATTGGCCTCGATCTCCCAGGTAGCCTCATCATCTTAGTGATTCTGTCACCGGACCTTGACCATTGAAATACTCCACGCTCTAAGCCTACGCTCCTCTCGAGCTAAGATCTGAACTGGTCGCTCCTCAAAATATAGATCTGGTGCTAATTGAAGCGGTTCAAAATCCAACACATTTGATGGATTCGGGACGTACTTCCAAAGCATCGAAATGTGAAACACGTTATGTGCCGCTGACAGACTGGGTGGTAGTGCTACTCGATACGCCAACGTACCAATCCTCTCCAATATCTCAAATGGCCTAATAAATATCGAACTGAGCTTGCCTCTTCGGCCAAAACGTATCACGTCCTTCATGGGAGATATCCTCATGAATATGTGATCCCCTACCGCCAACTCCAGATATTGTCATCTAGGATCGGCATAACTCTTTTGAAGACTTTGGGATGTCCTCATCCGATCTCGTATCCTCGTCACAATTTTTGTTGTCTGCTACACCATCTCTGGCCCAATAAATATTCTCTCCGACTGGCCATCTGTCTATGGGTAAGGTGTACTGAACGACAACTTAGTCCCCAACGCGGCGTGCAAGCTCCTCCAGAACGCAGATGTAAACCTGGTGTCTCGATCAGACACAATAGATACTGGTATGCCATGCAGCCTGACAATCTTCCTAATGTATAGCTCTGCATACTGTGTCAAGGTGAAAGTGGTCATCACCAATATGAAATGTGCGGACTTGGTGAGTCTGTCAACAAACACCTATATCGGTGTGTAACCTTTGAGACTCCTAGGTAACCCAACCAAAAAATCCATCGTAATGTTCTCCCACTTCCACTCAGGAATAGGGAGTGGCTGTAATAACCCTGCCGATCGCTGATGCTTTGCCTTGACCTCCTGGCAGGGTCAACACGCGGAGATGAAGCGCCCAATATCCTTCTTCATCCCAAGCCACCAATAGAGCGTCTGTAAATCCCTGTACATCTTTGTACTACCTGGGTGGATGGAGTACGTAGATGCATGAGCCTTTGCTAAAATCTCAGCTCTCAGCTGCCCAGTACTCGGCACCCACATGCGACCTCTGAAATGTGTGATCCCATCCTCTGACCTCGTCTCTCTGTCTCCACTGTTGTAACTGCTCGTCAAAGGCTTGTTGTCTCTAATCCGATCTCGAAGAGTCGGCTGAAATGCGAGCGCTGCCAAACTCGGTGCACAACCTCCTGAATAGAACTCCAGTCCAAATATCTGTATCTCAGCCTGTAGTGGCCTCTCGACTGATAAGCATGCCACTACTGAAATCTTCCTACTCAAAGCGTCTGCTACCACATTAGCTTTACCCGGATGATAGCAAATGTCACAATCATAATCCTTCACCAACTCCAGCCACCTGCGCTGCCTCATATTCATCTCCTTCTCGGTGAATAAGTACTTGAGGATCTTATGGTCGTTGAAAATCTTACACTTCTCACCGTACAAGTAGTGTCTCCAAATCTTCAGTGCAAAACTACTGCTGCAAGCTCCAGATCATGCGTCGGATAATTCCGCTCATAAATCTTCAACTGTCTCGACGCATACGCAATAACCTTGCCACCCTGCATCAGAACTGCACCTAAACCTCTCAGGGAAGCATCTGTATACACCACAAACTATTCATGATCCACTGGCATCGCTAAAACTGGAGCTGAAGTGAGAGCCTCCTTCAGCTGATTGAGCTCCTCTGGCACTCGGGACTTCACACGTATTTCACATTCTTCTTGGTCAAGGCTGTCAAGGACACTGAAATCGAAGAGAAGCCCTTGATGAATTTGCGATAATATCCTGCTAAATCCAAGAAACTGCGAATCTCTGCTGTATTCCTTGGAATCCCTCAGTTTTGAACTGCCTCCACTTTCGATGGGTCGACTGAAATCCCATCACTGGAAACAATATGCCCCAAAAAGGCCACCTTCTCAAGAAAAAACTCGCACTTGCTGAACTTGGAATACAATCTGTGCTCTCTCAAAAGTAGAAGTCGCTTAGGATACGCGATTCTAAATACCAACTGCTGGTCATTCAGCAGCAATACACAAAACAACGTAAAGCACTTCCTCCTGCTGATACCAGCAGCAACATCAAAACGCGGCATTGCAACTAACTTAAACGACGTCTCTCCACTGACGTCATCATAGCTGGCAGCAGCTCTCGCTAAATGTCAGCAGCAAGCTACAGTGATGTTTTAACACCAGCAGATACTCTTACGTCACTTGCACCTCAAAACGATGTCGCATCCTCCCCGCTCTACAGGAAGGTTGACCAGCGTTGACAACCAGCAGGCATACAATTAACGCGATAATACCCATCGACTGACGACAGTAAAGTCTACGTCATCCACACAACGCTCAATAGTAATGTTTACATCGACATATCTGTTATCACCAGGTAATATAAACTATCGACTGGTTCCTCAAAACGACACCGTTCGAAATTCTATATCGCTCTCCTGCTGAAATCCACGTAAGCGCTGCTGTCGCCAGCTACCAAAACAAAGAACACAGCGCGCTAAGCTACCAGCAGCAAAGCTTACGTCAGCGACTACGATGCCAACACAAAGCATGACGTCATCAGAGCTGCTATCAGCAGATACCTCTAAACTCAAAATTACAAAAATCTCCAGAATTACTCTAAGGAGGGAAATCGACCCGAAAACACAATTAAAACATACAAACAGAGATCTGAATCCCCAAAAATCTTCAAAATTCGATAACTTCAACAATTAATCCTTAATCAACATTTCAGGTCTCACATTTCTCCCCCACTAAAAAGGATTTTGTCCCCGAAATCACAGCAATAACTCTGGAAAACAACACAACAGCAAGCTACAAACAGAACTCGCCCAACACAAGGCCAAGAGTTCAAGATAACTGAGCAAACACATTACAACAACTAAGGAAAAAAAAACAAAAAACTACAAGTTACTGGAAAATATAGCCCAACAGCTACTCAAACAGATGCGGCCACTCG
>KQ988240.1:170304-182397 GCA_001598015.1 Dorcoceras hygrometricum
ATCCACCGACGCTGTCTCATGTTCAAGTCAGGATACGAGAACAGATACTGCAAACTCTTGTGGTCGGAGTACACCACAAATTGCTCGCCATACAGGTAGTGACGCCAGATCTTTAACGCAAAGACCACCGCTGCTAACTCCAAATCATGAACTGGGTAACGAGTCTCATGCGGTTTCAACTGCCGCGAGGCATACGCAATGACTCTACCATTCTGCATCAACACACAACCCAATCCATTCAGCGAAGCGTCAGAACAAACAACAAAACCACCTGATCCGGACGGCAAAGCCAATACAGATGCAGTAGTTAACTTCTCCTTGAGCAGTTGAAAAGCATTCTCACACTGCTCAGTCCAAACAAACCGTTTATCCTTCTGGGTCAACTGGGTCATCGGCTTGGCTATAGAAGAAAACCCCTCAATGAAACGACGATAATAGCCAACCAGACCTAAGAAACTGCGAATCTCAGACACATTTCTCGGTCGCCCCCAGTTCAACACAGCATCCACTTTACTAGGATCCACAGAAATGCCATCGATGTGGATAGCAGTATCCATGGCCTCAGCATAAGACTTGGGCTTGCTTGTCAAAACGCTCTGGTACAGATCCCCATTCAAGCCTCCACAAACCTGGTGCTCTTGGCCCTCTCCCGGCCCGCAACATGTGGAACATATGCCAATAAAGCAGAAAACTCTGCGAGCGTACTCGCGTACAGACACGAACCTTGCTCCAAAAACTCGAACTCCCGCTCACGGGCAGCTACATAGGAGTCGGGGACATACTCCTGCCTGAAGACCTGGTAGAAAGTGTCCCAAGTAATGCCAACACTAGTCTCCAAAAGGGTACTAGACGTACCTCTCCACCAACGTTCTGTGGATTTCCTCAACAGTAGGGTCACCAACCTCAACCGAAGATCGTCGTCATACTGGGCTCGATCAAACAGATGTATGATGCTATGGAGCCAAGAATCCGCGTCCTCACTCAACTCATCACCATTGAAGATAGGAGGACTCATCCTCTGAAACCGAGCTATGACCACATCCATCCTCTCTACCGGAGCCGGCGGAGCTGCAGCCTCCTCCTCTCCACTACTCTCAAGAGTATGACTAGGCGCACTAGACTGATCCTCATTCTGTCCTCCTGATTCCTGGAAGAGACCCCTACTACGACCACGACGTCTATGCGGCATCTAAAACACTCAACAGGATAAGGAAAACAGAACAGATAAAGCAAAGAAAGCATATAACACAACATATGCAGCACGTAGTCATATAAGTCAAGCACATGCACTACACAACACTGTGCCTAGACTCAAGTGTGATCAAAGGAATTGAGCTTATCCCAGTTTAAGCTCTGATACCAAAAATTTCAGGCCTCGTGCTCACAATAGATAAACATATGCGGAAGCTATCCAAAAAGTGGGTAAAATTTTCGCTTTTAGGCCCGACGGTTTTAAACGTATAATTTAAAATACAACAATACTTAAAGTAAATTTTCCCAAGTCATAAAACAATTAACAACAAAGCATACATAATCCAAACATGCATCAGACTCCCCTACGGGTACAACAACAAAGCACAGGGCATCCCCCTGGCTAACTGATACATATATATATATATATATGCTATACGCTACTGGGACACACTAGCCACCTCCTGGGGCACCACCAGCTGGATTGAAACCACGACCAGCTGTAGAACCTGGGTTTCCTGAAAACAATACAACAAAGAAACAAACCAAGCCCCGGAGGGACATGGGGTCAAACCCCAGTACGGAGAGCAATAATACAACAGAAATAACAGCAAGGAAAAGAATGCAGGTGCTATGCATGAGACGCCAGAGAACAATGGAAAGCTCGACCCACAAGGGAGCTAAGGAACTCAAACATAGCTCCAAGAAACATCGACAACGTACAGTGGCCACAGGGTGAGTTCACAGTGTGGTAGTGAGCCACTCGCCATGATACTACACCCACTTACCGGATGCATCAAACAACTCGACCTGCTGTTGCCTCGCCCATGAACTGTGGTAATTAACCACTCGGCGCATGGTGGCTACGATCCCAGCAGGGAGATAAGAGTGCGGTATTGCCGCTCGCTCTCACATCCTGATAAGAAAACAATAACGATGCAACAATGGTACAAAGACTACCAAAACTGGATAGGATTACCATGTGTGTATGCAACAGGCGAGAATGCAAGCATATAAACATATGCAACGCAGCAAATACACAAATACCATACACAATTCTCAACAGAACACAACCAGCAGGCACGGCGAATCCACATACCAGCGACTACCATTCATCCAAGCCATAATCTCGCTGTAATAAAAGCTCAAATCCGTACCTTATACTGAGCAACAATAATACTGCGAGAAATCCCGAAGACTCTGGTAAAAGCCTGCTAAACACACGACATACAGAACATAAATCCAACGGGTTGCTAATAAAGCTCGCGGTTGGATTTTTAAATACTAAAGCCAGCTCTCAATCTAACCCATACAACTTAACAGGAAGTTAATATAAAGGCTAGGAACAAGATCTCGAAACTAATTCAAAAGCTACCTGCAACTTCGAAACGTACGAACACGAACAGCAACTTCGTGCTTTTGCTCCAGCTAACAACAGCCTCTACAAAAGGTATAGGGTGAAAGAGCTCTTCGAGAGGAGTCCAACGCTACCTCAACTGTCCAAAACAACTGTCAGGCCCCGTGCTAATTACCCAAGAACTCACGGCTGGAAATTCAGAGGCACAAATTAGCCTTCACTCCTACCCAATCAACTTAACAGGAAGCTTAAAACAAGATCTCGAAACTAATTCAAAAGCTACCTGCAACTTCGAAACGTACGAACACGAACAGCAACTTCGTGCTTTTGCTCCAGCTAACAACAGCCTCTACAAAAGGTATAGGGTGAAAGAGCTCTTTGAGAGGAGTCCAAAGCTACCTCAACTGTCCAAAACAACGGCCGGAATCGACGGTAATCTACCGGAGAAGCTCACGGTGAATAGTAACCAAGGGTTGAAGAACAGAGAACGAAAATCGGGAAATATTTCTCTAAGTATGGAAACTTGTAATCCACAACGAAGACCAATTCTCGCTATATATAACACTCTCAACTGCTGCTACCAGCAGGAGCACATTTCCACCGACAAAACCAGCAGGAGCAATAGTCGACGCATTCTCCACAATTAACGGCCCTCGACTGCCAGCAGCAACAACAACAAAAGAGCTTCTAACGCTAAGCCAAAACGGCGTCGCAACAACTAATGCAAACGACGTCGCTTAGGATACGCGATTCTAAATACCAACTGTTGGTCATTCAGCAGCAATACACAAAACAACGTAAAGCACTTCCTCCTGCTAATACCAGCAGCAACATCAAAACGTGGCGTTGCAACTAACTTAAACGACGTCGCTCCACTGACGTCATCATAGCTGGCAGCAGCTCTCGCTAAATGTCAGCAGCAAGCTACAGTGAGGTTTTAACACCAGCAGATACTCTTACGTCACTTGCACCTCAAAACGATGTCGCATCCTCCCCGCTCTACAGGAAGGTTGACCAGTGTTGACAACCAGCAGGCATACAATGAACGCGATAATACCCATCGACTAACGACAGTAAAGTCTACGTCATCCACACAACGCTCAATAGTAATGTTTTCTCCAGAATTACTCTAAGGAGGGAAATCGACCCAAAAACACAATTCAAACATACAAACAGAGATCTGAATCCCCAAAAATCATCAAAATTCGATAACTTCAACAATTAATCCTTAATCAACATTTCAGGTCTCACATTGGTGATCCCAATTAGCATGTCGATGCTAGCCCTCTCATAAGGCGTCAACTGCCGCGATGGAAGAGGAGGTGCATCATCATCCTGCTGATCGCTGGTACGTTTGAGAGCCATGCTGGCACCCAAACCCTTCACATAAATCTAATTGCATGACTAGGCGTCTTACTCTTAAACTCTTAAGGTGAAACTCATATAGAAACATGCATCATGCAAAAATATGTATCGTAAAAATCTTAAACTTACAGACTGACAGTGCGACTTCCGACCTCCACGCAACAGGCTAGTATCCCACC
Organism: Dorcoceras hygrometricum; assembly: GCA_001598015.1. NCBI lineage: Eukaryota > Viridiplantae > Streptophyta > Magnoliopsida > Lamiales > Gesneriaceae > Dorcoceras > Dorcoceras hygrometricum. Next base: position 174,397 of record KQ988240.1, read on the forward strand.
AGAACCACCACTCTGATACCAACTGAAACGAACCGTACTCTAGAAATTTTTTTTAAATAAATTGCGGAATAAACCATCTTTAAAAGTATGGTTCGTCCCCTTTAAAGCATTTTTCTCAACATTAATTTAAAACATAAATAAAATAAATATCTCAAAAACATTAAATCAACCATATGGCTTAAAATAAGTATAAGTAAAATTTGCGGAGAACTGAACGTGACCGATAAAAATATTTGAAAATGTATCATAACATAAAATGAAGACGTCAGAGTGGTCACGAGGCACAGCTGCAACGGGCGCTCAGAGGTCCTCACCGTCGGTCGGCATAAAATCAACAGGGTCATCACATGCACCATTTAGACCTAGTGAGCCTAAAGGTTCTCGACTCCATGCTGTGAGATTGTATCGCCATGAGGACCAGTGGGTAGCTCCCACCGCTCAAAGATCTGATAGGCACCAGGTGGGTTAAGCTTGATGATTTGTGCTGCTGACACTTGATAGTACCAAAATACGATCAATGTGGTTCGAAACAGCTGCAAGAGTTCAGAAGGGGGGGGGGTTGAATGAACTCTTGGTATTTTAAATTTTTCGAAACCTTTTAAAATTTTTACAAGCGCTGCTTAACTTAAATCCGAGTTACCAGATTTAAGGATCTCAGTTTAATCAAATCTCTCGGCCAACAAAATATGTGCGGAAAAAGGCGATTAATTTGTGAACAGATAACACAATTAATAAATGCGTAATGTAAGGAGTAAGGGTTCAGAGTTTGTTTATGGAAGTTCGGATATAAATATCCTACGTCTCCCCTTCTTCCTTTTCAGGAAGGATTCACTAGAAGCTTTGATTTGTACAGGCCTTCTGCACACACCCAGTCACACAAGCCTCACTTGTATGAACTCCTAGCACCACTAACTTCACGAAGCAGTCGCAGCTGCTGTTTTACAACACTTTTATAATTTTCAAAAGGCTTTTGATAGAGCGTTTGTTACAGACTCAATCAAATATATAACAGTGAAATGCACTATATGTGAGACTGTAAAATCTTCTGGTTTCAACATTGAAACTCGATTACAGAAATGTAACCAGAAGATAGACTCGAAGGTATATCAAAGAATAGCAACGGTTGTGTTCTTCGAATCTTTGAGCTTTGAGAATAACTTCAATATGTGAGATAGCTCAGAAAGCAATTTGGCAGAGTTTCAGCAAATGGTGAGAGCGAAGGATCGCTTCTTCAATTCAAACTGCTGGTATTTATAGTCTTCGCTCAACGGTCATTTGAATAGCTAAGGAAACAAAATCCTTTTTGAAATTCTGATAATCTTGTAACCGTATACTCTGCTCCACTACAAGGTAAAATGCACACTGTCAGAGCAAATTTTTCGCCTTCCATATTTGTACAATAACCGTTTAACAACCTCTGTAAATATGTACTATTTATCCAAAATAGTACCAATGATGTCTCCTCAATTCCAGGCAATTGTACGATTCTGTTGATCTTTTCCAATTTGAGTATATGATCGTATTTGAATTTCTTTATCGTTTGCGCCTGAAATTCCTTCATCGTTGTTTAAGATCTTCCAGTTTCAATATACTTGATAATATGCAACGACTGGAAACATTAATAATTGTGTTATACCACCGACTGGATTCATGCAAAAACCAACGTCTGATTCCTTTCAAAAACCATCGTCTGATTTTTAGCGTTAAACCAAATGCTGTCGTTTTAACTTATCTAAACGACGTAGTTTTGCTCTTCATCAATAAACACTCCAACGACGACTGAATTCTTTACTGTAGCTTGTGACTGATTTCACAAGACACTGTAGCTTGCGATTGAATAAGTGATCTACTGTATCTTGCGTCTGAATAAATAATCACTGCTTCTGAATATGCAAGACACTGTAGTTGCCGTCTGGTTATACAAAGAACTGATTGTATCAACAACTGGTTTACTGTATCTCTCGTCTGGATTTCCTGTCGACTGAATACTTAACTGAGAGAAATACCTTGCGTCTGAATAACCCAACGAAACCAACTACTGAAATCCCGTAATCTCATCATCTGAATAAAACTGTCGTCTGGATTTAACTTGTCTTATTTTGTTATCACCAAAACTATAAATTTTATCCTAACAATTTCCGCCTTTTTGGTGATGACAAAACTAACAGCCGAGATAAAATAATGAAAAAAAATAAATTGCACACGGACTGCTGAAATCATAAATTTCATTAACCGAGAAGTAGTACAAAAATTTTGTACAAGAAATCAACTGTCCTATCCTAGTATCTTCTCCTCTTATAAGATCCAATGATATGCCCTCTGCTCCTCTCTCTTTGTCTTTGTCTATCAGCAGTAAGAAGTCTTTCCACAATGTTTCTATCAGTATCACCACCACCACATGTGTGAGGCTCTCTGCTCACAATTAATCTTCTAATCTTAATCAGTGGGTATTTAATGTAACTAAACAAATTTAACAATCTAATCTGGTTTGTACATAACGTAAAAAAAAAAAATTTTCAACCAGCAGAAGCGTAATAAATTCAGCTGGTAGCGTAAACATGATTCATTTATACAAATACTTCAAAGTTTACAGCGGTTACAAGCTAAGTTAACTAGTACACATTTAAGTCTTATATACAAAACCAGACGTAAGCAACCTAAGACCAGTCGTCCAAACATCTAGACTATCAGCTGGTGTTTAATCTTCTTGCTGCTGATCTAGCATCTAGGTAGTATCTCTCGCTACCCGTAGTTGCTTCCCACTAGTTCTTTCTTCCTGTTGTCATGCACACATACAAAACAAAACAACAGTCGGATAAACTCCGGTGAGAATCATCTCAATATAATCAGCAGGTACGCATAATAACAATAAAAATGCATAACAGTGTATCAACTGATTAAATGCAATGACATGAAATGATTCTAATTCTCTTATTCGATCTCAGAATTGATTCCATATCAGTTCGACGCCATCAAGATTCGTATCCGATCTTGACATGAATATTCATCTATCGAAACCATCTCCGGCTTCGAAAATCAGGCCAACTCAGTCCAGGGCATTAGAATCAATTCAATTCTCTTCAATATGCAAACTCATGCAAATATAAAAGATCCACTACCTGTGATGGATCGACACACACATAATTCAAGTTCTAAATCAAGAAAAGTAATCATATATGTATGTGATTTCAGCGGAATACTCAAGAAATATCATTCTTGAGTAATCTAGTTCCTGACTCTTCTGTCAGATTATACCTTTGTTCCTCTGTTTCCCAAATACTTCAATCAGTGTTCTTAAGCTCTGTTCCTCACTTCCAGAGATACTTGCGAGATCAAAGTCGATAGCTGAATTCACCAGTCGCAACAACAGGAATCCAGTCGCAACATAAATCCAGTCGCAACATTTCAAAACTCAAAACGATGTCGTTATAACTAATTCCAACGACGTCGTTACTTATCCTCAGCTGGTACTACCTCTTTATTCAAAGAAACCAGCAGCTGGTCGCACTTCTATTCTACCGGCTGATTTCGCAACATTAGTCAAAACGGCATCGTATCAACATCTTCTGTTTATAATCAAAACGGTGTCGCATTGACCCCTCGACTGGATAACCAGCAGATACCAAAATCTCTCGACTGATTTCAAATTCCTCGTCTGGTTGCTAAACGACATCGTATCGAGGCTCATAGTCATAAGTTAAAACATTGTCGTATATTCTCTCAGCTGGAACCATTTTCCCCTCGACTGGTTTGCGTGAATTATCAAAACGACGACGTCGCACCTACGTCATCATCAACCAGTCGATACACTATCAACCAGCAGGTATACATCAAAACCAGCAGATGCATAAGAAACTCTTGCTGCTGATTTCTCGTGCGTAACAGTAACTAACACGTGGCGCTTTCTCATTAACTCTTGTATTCGCGCGTTTTCTTCCAGCTGAAATCAACACTAACGCTTCAACTGAATTTCAAAATTCCACCAGTCGCGAGCTACAGTAACCTGCTGCTTATTTTATCAAATCGCTTCGCCTGGTTACTTCGTCTTGTTCTCACGCTTAGCGCGATTTAACGATACACAGTTCCTGAATCATCCAACACTTCCAGAAGAAATCCGAGCTCATAATTAAACTTCATCAATTCGTAAATGTTGGAACGTTAAACTAATCCTTTTCCTAATGATTCTGGGCATTACATTTCTCCCCCTCTAAGATTTGAGTTCGTCCTCGAACTCATCAGCAGTCGTCATATATATATGAACATAAGGAGAAATTGATGCTGAACAAGAGCTAACCTTATTGGAAGAGATACGGGAATCGTTGTTTCATATCATCTTCTAATTCCCAAGTTGCTTCTTCAACGCCATGTCGATTCCATTGAATCTTCACTAATGGAATTGTCTTCGTTCGAAGGTGTTTGTCTTTCCGATCAAGAATCTGAATTGGTTGTTCAAAATAGCTCAAAGTTTCATCCAACTCAGCTTCTTCAGCAGGAATAACATGAGAACTATCAGGCATATACTTTCTCAACATAGATACATGAAACACATCATGTATCCCGAAAGAGATGGAGGTAAAGCCAGTCGATATGCGAGATCACCTATCTTCTCCAAAATTTCATAAGGACCAATGAATCTAGGAGACAATTTCCCTCGTTTTCCAAATCTGATTGTACCCTTGAAAGGAGAAATTTTCAAGAATACTTTGTCCCCTGTTTCAAAACTCAAAGGTCTTCGTCTGGTATTCGCATATTTGGCTTGGGAGAGATTTTATACTCTGTCCCCTGTTTCAAAACTCAAAGGTCTTCGTCTGGTATTCGCATATTTGGCTTGTCTATGCTGTGCTGACATGACCGTGCTGCATTAAAACACATCCTAACCCTTGGTGAGATGCATCGCAATATACCACAAATCCACCAGTACCCAAAGGAATCGTCAACACTGGTGCAGTAGTTAATCTCTTTTTCAACTCAAGAAAACTGTTCTCACATGCTTCTGACCAAACAAAGGGCGCATTTTTCTGTGTCAACTGAGTTATAGGCTTTGCAATACTCGAGAAATCCTGAATAAATCGGTGATAATACCCTGCAAGACCCATAAAACTTCGAATTTCAGGCACAGATTTTGGTCTAGGCCAATTGATTACTGCCTCTATCTTACTGGGATCAACTGAGATTCCAGCTCCAGAGATAATATGCCCAAGAAATACAACTCTTTGTAGCCAAAACTCACATTTCGACAACTTCGCATACAGCTTTTCATTTCTCAAAGTCTGCAACACTGTTCGAAGATGACTCGCATGATCATTTAGATTCTTTGAGTAGATTAGAATATCATCAATAAATACAATCACAAAATCATCAAGATATCGTTGGAAGACTCGGTTCATTAAACTCATGAACACTGCTGGTGCATTAGTCAATCCAAAAGGCATAACCACAAACTCATAGTGACCGTATCTTGTTCGAAAGGCAGTCTTCGATATATCTTCATCTCTTACTCGCAGTTGATGATATCCCGATCTCAAATCAATCTTTGAATACACTGTCGAACCTTGCAACTGATCAAATAAATCATCTATTCGTGGCAAAGGATATTTATTCTTTACCGTTGCTTTGTTCAATTGCCGGTAATCAATGCATAGCCTCATTGATCCATCTTTCTTTCGCACAAACAGTACTGGAGCACCCCAAGGAGAAACACTTGGTCTAATGTATCCCTTGGTGAGTAGATCCTCCAGCTGATCTTTCAATTCTTTCAACTCAATTGGTGCCATTCTATATGGTGCTTTCGATATGGGTTGTGTACCTGGCATCAATTCAATGCTGAAGTCTACCTCTCGATATGGAGGTAATCCTGGGATCTCATCAGGAAAAACATCAGCAAACAAACCACTGGTATATCAACCAGATTCGGGCTACTTTTCTTTGTATCTATGGCATAAATCAAAAATCCCTCCGCTCCTTTCTGCAACAGATTATTCATTGTAATAGCAGAGATTAAAGGAATTCTGGCTCGTGATCCCTTACCATAGAATTTCCATTCCTCAGCGTGCTCTGGTTTGAATCGTACCACCTTTTGAAAACAATCTACTGTTGCTCTGTACTTGGTTAGCATATCTATGCCCACGATACAATCAAAATCAGATAATCCAAGCACAACACAATCAATTTCAATTGCGTGACCCTCAAACTGTAACACACAATTTCTAACTGCTGTGATCGATAACATTCTTTTCCCCAGAGGTGAAGAAACCGATACTATTTCAGTTAAAGGTTCAGCAGACAACTTATGTGATATCACAAATTTCTCAGAGATAAAGGTGTGTGTTGCACCAGTATCAATTAATACATAAGCTGGAAAGTTGCACAAGTAGCAGTTACCTGCAATAACATCGTCTGGGGCTGCTTGTGCTTGTTCCTCCGTTAATGCAAACACTCTAGCTTGTTGTTTAGGAGGTTGGCTCACTGTCTGGCTTCCTCCTTGTCTACCTTGTTGCGGAGTTGAGGTTGATACGATTGTACTAGACGAAGCTTGCCTTTCAGGTGTTGGCATTGTTCTTGCTGCTGTTGGATTCTGGAAATTTCCAGAATTACGTTGAGGACATATTCTCGCAAAATGTCCCGGCTGGTTACAAATACGGCAGAGGCCAGATACTCCTCTGCATTGTTCTGTGGCATGTCTCCCTCCACATTTGTTACAATACTCGCCAGCTTGTTCTCATAATTCGTCGGTATATTCTTACCATTTATTCACAAGAATCATGTGATATAACTTCAAAAACAGTAAGACATATACCACACAAGCAGGCAATTCATCATAAGAAGAACTCGATCTACCCCACTCATCTAGTTCAAAGATCTCACTAATGTAGTAACGCTCTGATACCACCTGTTGTGAGGCTCTCTGCTCACAATTAATCTTCTAATCTTAATCAGTGGGTATTTAATGTAACTAAACAAGTTTAACAATCTAATCTGGTTTGTACATAACGTAAAAAAAAAAATTTCAACCAGCAGAAGCGTAATTCTGCAGAAGCGTAATAAATTCAGCTGGTAGCGTAAACATGATTCATTTATACAAATACTTCAAAGTTTACAGCGGTTACAAGCTAAGTTAACTAGTACACGTTTAAGTCTTATATACAAAACCAGACGTAAGCAACCTAAGACCAGTCGTCCAAACATCTAGACTATCAGCTGGTGTTTAATCTTCTTGCTGCTGATCTAGCATCTAGGTAGTATCTCTCGCTATCCGTAGTTGCTTCCCACTAGTTCTTTCTTCCTGTTGTCATGCACACATACAAAACAAAACAACAGCCGGATAAACTCCGGTGAGAATCATCTCAATATAATCAGCAGGTACGCATAATAACAATAAAATGCATAACAGTGTATCAACTGTAAATAAATGCAATGACATGAAATGATTCTAGTTCTCTTCTTCAATCTCAGAATTGATTCCATATCAGTTCGACGCCATCAAGATTCGTATCCGATCTTGACATGAATATTCATCTATAGAAACCATCTCCGGCTTCGAAAATCAGGCCAACTCAGTCCTGGGCATTAGAATCAATTCAAGTTTCTTCAATATGCAAACTCATGCAAATATAAAAGATCCACTACCTGTGATGGATCGACACACACATAATTCAAGTTCTAAATCAAGAACAGTAATCATATATGTATGTGATTTCAGCGGAATACTCAAGAACTATCATTCTCGAGTAATCTAGTTCCTGACTCTTCTGTCAGATTATACCTTCGTTCCTCTGTTCTCAATTACTTCAATCAGTGTTCTTAAGCTCTGTTCCTCACTTCCGGAGATACTCACAAGAGCAAAGGTCGATAGCTGAAATCAAGATGTTCTCAGTATTTCAAATTCACTCTTATTTATAGACAACGATCTCTGTATTTCTTGCAGCATTTCCAACGTATTCAATTCAAGTTCCACGTGTCATGCTGAGTATTCAAACAAGATATACTCCCTACCGCTTCGAA